>KN837076.1:3003500-3018146 GCA_000827215.1 Sphaerobolus stellatus SS14
AGTGAAATGTCACAAAGTGAATAAAGGAAGCAATATTCACATCCTGCAGTAATAACACAGCAATGATGGTTCAGTGAAATGACATAAGGTGAATAAAGAAAGCAATGCTCACATTCTGCAGTGATCAAGTACAGTAATAGGTATTGTTAAGTCAAATGAAATGAATGCAATGCAGATTAGTGAATTCTGTAATTCTCTTCTGAAATTGATGGTTTAGCCTACATCCTATATGATAATAGCATCAATGTAAGTCTATACTATCAGCAACCTTTTATCACTTACATACTGTTTTCAACGAACATCCCATCAAATTGTTAACATATTATCATTAGATGGGCTCAATGTCTATACCTTCTAGCATATTGCCAAAAATCAGTAATATTATTATATTGTTAGCCACTTGAAACCTACAAACTAATATATTGTATTGTATTGAAAGAAAGTTATTATCCATATTAGTCATATCTGTAATATTACTAAAAAGATATGTTCATCACTCACATCCTGTACACCAGTTATTGAAGCAGCTCAACGATCTTCACAAGTGAAATCTAATAAATGACTACATACCCGCTATCTGAATTGTCAGCAGAAATTCTGAATAACATAAAGATTATTTATATACCCAGAGATGTGGAAACCATGCCAGGATTTTCTGTACCATAATTATAGCTTTTAGATATGAGAATGTAGGGCTTTGTATAATGTATTTAAAAAGGTTAAGCAGTGGCACATACTACTTTCCCTCGAATTAACTGATATATAATAACTTGTCCTGAGGGCCAAGGAAAGCATCAACAAAGGCCAATCATACATGCACTCGAAATTCACTTACTGTTTCACTGCCTTCCGAATACAAAGGTCGATGTTGTTTTGTTGAACAGACACAAATAACAACTTGAGTGTATCATCACTGAGTGCGTTCTCTGTCTGTTCAATCAGTTTTTTGCAGCTACTACTCTCCTTTCGCATGTCTGTTTCCATCGTGTTCAAAATTTAGTGTATCCCAAGCTATGTCACAAGCCTCGCTTGTCAGCTTACCTTCCAGTTGCACATAATTTGATGGGGGGAAGGATGTTGCCATCAATGGATCTATGTAGTCAGTCTGTAGTTTTTCTTGTGCTCTTTCAGCCCTCTTCTTCCTCGCTTCTGTGATACCATCATCACCAAGTTCCTCCCATAGCTCTCGGAATGCCGAGTTCACCAGACCATCAAGTTTCGTGAAGATTGCAATTACGGGTACTAATTAAAATTATATATGATTCGGTATGGTAGGTACTATGAATTATGCTACTAACCTTCTCTGTTGTGATAATCAAAGAACTGCTTCTCAGCGTTGAACAATGGTCTGTTTGTGTCCGTCGGAAGACAGTACCTGGAAACGATCGGTGAGGTATATGCGTATGGGAACAAAAAGAACCTACCATATAGCATGCAATCTTTCAGATAGCGTCGAGCGTCGAGCGCGCTCATCAATGAAAGATCTCACTGTCTGGATTTCGGCTTTAGAGCCCGATTCGAAACCACGAGAGTCATGAAAAATAAATTGTGGGTTACTCTTGAAGATCAGCTGGTTCTGGATATCATGCATTCCACGCTGTGAATTGTCAATATTAAGTGAAAGGTCCTTTGAAAACGAAGGTGCTCCAGACCTCTGGTGAGTCTTGCACAATGGCAGAATCGAGCTATCATAAGTCGTATTGGATTCAGAAACCCGACATAATAGCATTTATGGGTACCTTCTCTCCCGATGGAGTAAAAATCTCGGGATCCTCGATAGAGTTGCAAACTCTCTTCAATAGAGTCGTCTTTCCCGCATTCGCTCTACCAAGAATTAGAATGCGAAAGTGGCCGCATTGGCTGCGGAGGTTGATAGCCGTGTGCAAGCTGTCGATGTGCGTTTCGTCTGAGTCCTCTCTGTCCTCCTTTTCCTGAGGGATGTGCAGAAACTGCTTCAGTTTGTTGCCTAGGTCGATAGAACGGGGCATGGATTGTGCGTGTGGTGTGTGTGAGGACTATGTCGATGTGAGTTACTAGAGCGTTTACTTATCAACACGTGTTGGATGTGTCGTTGCAAGATGTCACTGTCGGCACTTACCAATCCCCGCCCCAAAAACGGAAACGCACCGTGCTCTTCGAGCTCTTCGATATCTGTCAAAGTGCTTCAGGTTGTAGACGTTGCTTACGTCAAGAGGCACGATCGGAGGATGGTCCAATATCCTGGACCTGTTTGGTTAGATTAGGTTAGATTACATCAATATGCTTCGCAACGGCAGAATCGTTGACAGACGTAGGCAGTGCGTTCCGGTATTGCCGGTGGCTTTGAGGTGATTCACAGTGGACTGAGCACTGGTGCATATGCGATGCCTCAGACCTCAGCTTCAGCATTTAATAAGTAGGTTTCTTCATACGCAGTCAGGTGAATCCCTAAGTTATGCAGTTATGCTGACAGTGATCAGTACTTCAGTTCCATCCAATCAAAGTTGCGGGAAAACCTTCGAGATACAGCACAGATGTCTGTTAATGCTTTGAGTACCCTTGGCCCAGAGTTGCCTTGACAGGTCGTTGACTGACTGCAGTCAGTTCTGCATTGAGCTTCACAACGATGATCCAAAGACTTTGCGAGTAAATTTGTATAATGAACGATACGAGATGGGAGTTGGACATGAAAAAAAAAGCCTTAAAACACGCAGGATCTGACGATTGAGCCAGGCATCAGTAATGGGCGTTTCGTCCGGAGTGATCCGGGACGACCTCATAGTAAATTTGGACGGCCTAGACAGTGCCAGACAGCCCAGGATCAGTCTGGACGGACGGACGTGCCTGGACGACTTTTTCCACCATCACTGATGCATGCCCAACCTCTAAAGCTTTCCGTACGATCGAATTAAGATACGCCTCATTTCGGTCAGTGGTAAAGGGAGAAGAGTTGGAAGCGGCTCCACTGTCTTTATTTCTTCGCCTACGGACCAGGATTCTCCCACTAATTAACAGAGAAACCTTGAGGCTCTCTTCAATAAGATAGTTTACCTGTGTTCGCTTTGTCGAGGATGAGAACACTGATACCCGTATTTGCTGCCGAGATCAATAGAACGAGCTTGATGTACCGGCGACACCCATGCTCCGATGATTCCAATGTGCGAGGGAAGCCTTACACTCTAGATATATTTCCAATGCCAAATAGCAATAGAGCATGGCAACGTGTTACTGACGTTCGTTATTAACATCTTCGACATCTGTCAAAGTGTCATGGTGCTGGTGGCTGCGTATGTATAATTAGTAGCTCTCCTCCCAACGTATCCACAAACTCAACCAACTCCAAAATCTTGAAAGCAGAATCTCCATAAGTAGCATAATTAATAATCCGACTGAACTCGTGGAACAATCTGGGAAAGGGAATTCGCACGTGGCCACGAACGGAGATGCAAACCTGGAAAACGGTAAGTGCCACAGGAGAAGAATAAGGGCTCGGCCCGACTCGATGAGTTCTTTATATTTTTGAAGAGCCACATGTAGCGCTTTCTCATCACATGACTGGTAGAGACCCATAGCCTTAAGACGCAAATACACCGGACTCTCGTTCCCAGGCTTAGTGTCAGCAATAGTCCTCAGCTCGTCAATGCTCGTTTGCTGTTAATGGAAACTGGTATATCAACCTCAGAAGCTATATTGAACCTATGTCCAAGGCATGTCTTCTAAAGTTTCTAACCATATGCGTGATAGATTGACTCTCCGTTACCAGGTTCCGTATTTTAGTCGTCGGCAAGGTGAGCTGGAACACAATTGTTAGGTTTTAACACCTACAAAAGGCGATTAGTCCGGTGTCGGAAAGTCATCACTTATCAACCATGCATTCAGTGTCGATGTCGCAGTGCGTATTTCCCATCTACCCGCAAGAATGCTTATAACTAGATTTCCGATAGACAGTGTCACATAAGACACCTGGCAAATGTGACATCAACGTCGAAATTAAATCCTCACAGAATGACCGGTTTGTCCTGCACGATTCCCAAGGCTTCGAGGCAGGTGAAACTACGACCTTGGAGACGGTGAAACAGTTTATCCGATCGCGCAGTGGCAGCAACGTCGATATCAAAGATAGAGTTCATGCTATTTGGTAAGGATTACAGCATGAACTAGAAAAGAATCTGATAGACTTCAAATAGGCTCTGCATTCAAATACCCGTCACCGGTGCTCGGGTATTCGAGACAGGCGACGAAGAATTCCTTAAGTTTATAAAAAATAGTGGAGAGAGTGAGTGCTACCAATTCTTCTAATTGTGATGATCTAAAGGTTAGCCGAAAATAGTACCCATGGTCGTCGTCTTCACTCAATTCGATAGCCTTGTCAGTTATATAGTAATGAACCTGACTGACGAAGAGTTGGATTCAATAGCCGAAATCACTAAATTCGGTGCACAGAAAGCTGACATACAGTTTGACGAAATCTGCCTGAAGCCGCTTCGGAACCTTGCACCTAAGCTTCCCCATACATCTGCAAAAACATCTGGTTTGATATACCATATTTTAAGTGTGTTGTCTTCTCTGACACTTCCCTGCTATCTAGTAAAACCCGCTTATAGAAAAACTTTGGCGGATCTGATAGAGAAAACTCAGACACTCGTACAGAATCATGTGGAGGGAGATGTGTGGATTGTATCAGCCATGGCGCAGAGAGCCAGCGTCCAAGCAAAAATCGATTCCTCCATCCAGTAAGTCATTCGTCTCCTGGATGTCTCTGTGTTGAAGATCTAGGACTAACGTTTGTTTCCTGGTGCTAGAGTTGGCATGAAACGTATGCTTCTAGTACGTTTGACGATCTTCGTATAACCTTTCTCCCTAGAGTATTGGAGCAGCCTTGCCTCGAGTACTAACCTTGTAGGGTGGTCACTGGAAGAGTGTCTGAACATACTTCACCGTGATATTACACTTTGCTGGAATTTCTTTGATCCCGGTGATGTGGGTTATATTGGGTCTGTTGTTGACCTGAATTGACGGATACTTCCTTTAGCTGCTAAATAGCAAAGAATTCCGAGAAAGGGTCTTGATTCTTGCCCAGTTGGCTACTCCAGAAACAACCGCAGACGGGAAATCATGGTTGTATGTCACTATTGTTACTGATTTATCCGCTTTCAATGATTGATGTATTCGTAGTAATGACATGGATAAAGTGCAAACACTGATGGGCTTCGCGATCATCGGTGCAGCAGTTCCGGCCCTCGGTGCTATATCTCTGACTGGCACTGCCCTGAGGTGGACCACCAGGATTTATCAGCAGACGTACGTATTCCAATAATGAGACACCCACCTATCAATTGATACATCTTTTCAGGCCTGAGGTTCTGCGCTGTCTGATGGCATACGTGATTGATTTGACGCTGGTGATGGACATCCTCTTTTTAGATACTTTGGCATTACATCCTCCACGTCGTTTGACTAAGGTGTTGATCGATTCGGCATGCGAGCAGTACAGGGAGAACTCGGCGGTTAAGGTACATCACGGAATTCGCGAATATGTCAATAAATCAACTTGGTCCTACATCTTGAAGGCTAATAACGCGGAGGAGAAGATGATAGAGCTGATTAAGAAGCATTGTAGAGTCATCTAGCCAATCATACCATGTTTTGTTTATATCTTCAACGAAACGAAACGGTATTAATATGGTATAAAAATTTATTGAGGACCGACTGAAATGGACGACATCAATATTTGCTAATGCTGGATTACTGTAACGCTGCGGCCCAATATTTTTAACATGTAAAAACATTAAGACCGCTGGGCAAGCGCCAGAAAGTCAGGGGAAAGTTCAAATGACACCGTATGATCAAAAGCTTGAAGACCCGCCAGTACTGGCTCCTCCTCTAGCAGTTGATCTTGTATCTCTGAGATATAATTCTTCATTGAAGACTGTGCTTGCTGTTTGATTCTAGAGCACCGAGTCCTGTAGGCGAAACTTGTGGAAGTGGGCCAGCACTTTCATGTGGCAAGGTCTGATTACCTTTCTTTCTTTTTTTCTATTCTTTATTCATTTATCAAAATAATAATAATAATTAGCTAATAGATCTATAAGACACATCATTAATAGTCATATTCTTCTAAGCAGCCTTCAACACAACTAATAAAATGAAAGAGGCGAGAAAGAAAAAAAAAGATGATGATGATGCAGTGGAAAATTTTCTCGAGGGTGCAGTTCTAGGTCTCAACGATGAAGTGATAGCAATATACGGTCTCAGATGCAAGCCAGCACACATATACAATGCAATACTTCCATCCAAGTTTTCTGAGGGTGAGGGGTTGATGTATTGGTTGAAAATAATGGCAAGTGAAATCATAAAGTTGAAAATGTTGAAACCCTTTGCATAGATAGTGTAGGACACAATTAGCGGGGTAGATGCAAGATTGTATGTGGCGTAGAACAAGGATAGATGCACTGACAGCATGGGCCGCCGCCTCTGGTCCGGTAACGGCAATGCAGGCAGAGCAAACGGTTTGCATGATGAAGAAAACCATCATGCCGACAGAAGAGAACAACTTGTGACAACCAGCGTCATCACCCAGGAAGGAAGTACGGAGGGCCGAGAACAAATTCGAAATTTGAAGGATACCGTTAATGAAGAGCTGGGAATTGATTTCGAGGCGCAACACCCGTAGAAAGGTTCTGGAGGACTGGGAGCCCCTGGGAGCACATCGGAGGGGCGGGAGGCGGTAACCGGGAAGTAGAGGGAAGATAGGGTGGAGGCGGGCGCACAGAGCGCGTGCTGGTGGCGCATTCAAAGAGAAACATCCCGAAAAAAAAGCTGGAGGAGTGAGAGCCCGCCAGCACCCTCTAGGAGCGCATTAAAGGGGGTGCGGGGAAGGAGATGGCGGCAGATAGTGGAGAGATAGGACGAGGGCGGGCATACAGATGGCGTGCCAGCGTCGGTTTCAAACAGAAATGTCACCAGAATGATGCTGGAGGGTTGGGAGGCCGCAGAACACTCTGGAAGCGCATCGGAAGGGCGCGAAGGAGTGGGCAGGAGGTGGTGGGCGGATAGGGCGGCAGTGGTTGCGCAGACAGCGGCCAAGCGGCGCTTTCTAAAGAACAGAAAGGTGTTGGACGACTAGGAGCGTACCAGTACCCCCTGGGGGCGAATCGTAGGGGCGGGAAGGGGAGGGCGGCAGATGGTGAAGGGATAGGGCGGAGGCGAGTGTAGGAATTGCGCATTGGCATCGTTTTCGAGCCGTATCGCCACCAGAATGGTGTTGGAGGACTAGGAGCCCGCAGCGCCCCCTGAGAGCACGCTGGAAAAGCGAGAAGGAGTGGGCAGCACCTAGTAGATGCTAGGGCGGCGGCAGGCGTACGGGGGGCACCTTGGTGCCTTTTTCGAAGTGGGTGGCATTGGTAACTGTTAATACTTCGTTATAGAAAGGTATGACTCACCTGGGATTGCCTAGTACTTCCATGCACACGCCGTTAAGCTCCTGCTCCCAGTTCCAGCCCAGTGCAATCCCATCTGCCATAATGCTTGAAAACACAGTAAGCAACGTAATAATACTATATATTACAATTAGAGGAACATACCTTTGAACTTGCGAATGTTTGTGGTGCGTTCCGGGCTGGATGTCGCTGCTGAAAATGCGCGGATGGATTTGGAACGCAGCCATATGTACCTCTGTGAACAAATGCGCATGGTGCTACGTCAGGTTAACCTGACGTGCTAGTCACAGTGTGACGGAAATGAATTTCACGACCCGGGACCTACGGGACACTTCGGGACACGGCAGGACAGGTACGGACACGGACGGTCTCACGCTATGACGATACTCTTGGACTTCGAGGTTCTTGCATCCGTTCCAAAACGTCATCGCACTGGTCGAGGTACTGCAAACTACTGCAATTTGGCTGCATAACAACACATTACCCACCCACTCTTGCTACCTACTACTTACTCCCTCTTGAGGACTTAATTATTGACCGTGCCGTTGGCTGAGCCTGTTGTGACTCGTCAACATTAACTTGACTGGGCTGAGCCAGTAATGAAGGAGATTTGGGTAAGTCCTTACTGTTAATTTAAAGGCTGCAGTATCACACTTTTGAGTTACAAACAGGCTCTTCATCCTTCTGCCGTTGCATCGGCATTTCAGCTTGGAAGCGTATGTATGAGACGATGCCTCGTATTTCTCATCATTCGCCACATAATAATCAGAGCTGTCACTAGCTTAATAGACATTCAGGACAGACGGATATACAATCCGATCACATGTGTGCGTATTGCCTTTTCGCTATCCCTGTTGATGCATTCATTATTTATTTTTTAATGCGTCTTTTCCAGAGATTGAGTGCGCAGATTTTTTTAGAAGTTATCTACAGTGCCACTCGTATCGAATGTCTTCCTCGACACTTATAATTGATATGTTACTCTAGCTGCCAGTCTTTTCAATTAAAGCTGTCAGACTGACCTGCAAAAGTCGGTACTGCCTCGATCTATACATGGACCGGCTGGGCTCTTCTTAGCCGTTTGTGATGGTATTCTCAACCCTCAGAAGTTGCACTCAACATTCGTCAGCGATGAGTATTGTCATCATCCTAAGCAACCTGGCTCGTGTAAGTCCTTTATTATACTTAAGTCTAACTTTCATTTAAAAGATATGCATCTTAGACAATTTGCCTTCAAGGGCGGTGCTGATGATAATATCGTGCCGTGACAACTAAAATGATAAATGGGTTGAAAGCTGTGTCGGCGTGGGAGGACGTAGAGGAGCATAATGAACGGCCACATTCTCCTTACCCTTCACCAGCACTACACGCAGGAATCAAAAGGATAAAGGCTCCATACAAGCTGCAAGCATGGCCTCTATTCCGTTGAAGAATACTCAACCAAGTTCAGCACTATATACGACCCCGGTGGATATATCAAATGGACTCTATTTCTCAAATTCCGCACGAGATCCTAGAACAAATATTATATCTCTCTTTGCCTCCTTTATTCAAAGGACAACAGGACCCACTGAACCCGCATCCGCTCTTTGAAAAGAAATCTTTCGCATACCAACAAGAATTCGGTGCTGGACTCACGTTGACATTCGAGATTTACTGTTTCCGCACCACTCTCAGGCTCATCTGCAGGGAATAGAACAGCCTCATTCTGGATGGCCCCAAATTTTGGAATCGCTTGGAGATACAGGCCGACAAATTCATTGAAGATCCTGATCGACTCCGAACGATTTTGGGACGGTCAAAGACCCTCGACCTGGAAATTAAACTGCAGTTTACCAATAAAGGAAGATATGATGGTGTATCGTATGAAAGACTTTGGGAGATGTTGGAGGAAGATATTAAAAGGGGTATTGTAGAGAAGGAATCGTCAAAAGAAGGAGAGGTCAGAGTTGCGGAAGGAATCAAATCGATTCTCTCTATTTTGAGGAACGAGTTCTATCGGATCAAGACCATGGCTCTGCACTATACGAACTATAAACAGCGGATATTTACCATCCACCCTTTTCCTCGAAATATTTCAACCTCGATGCCACGATTAGAATATATGTTTGGGAGCTTACTGGAACCTCGTAATTTCGGCAATGGTTATGAACAAGTGACTGGAGCAATCGATGCACCGTTACTGAAGGTCTGTAGGCTTCATGAAATATGCGCAGGACTTTGGGTCTCCCTTTTCACCTTCTAGCCTCTTGAACGTCAGCTCTCTTTCAGTTGTGTTCGACCCTACGGACTTTCAGAAAGCGACGCAATTGTTGGCGGGGTGTCATCGCCTCAAGGAATTATCGTGGAGCATTTCTCCATGGTATTCTGGCGGACTCGCAAATAACGGTAGTCCACCTCCAAGGATTTCCATGGATTTAAAATTCCCATTATTGCAGTCCCTGCATTTGAAGATCGATAATATTGAACCTCACGCCTTAGAGCTCTTCAATGACGTGGCAAAACATTTCCATGCTCCACAGCTACGTTCGTTGACCATTGAAGGTAGTCCAAACGGGACCCGGTTACGTTGGATTGGGCCCTTCTTACGACGGAATCCGCAGCTCCATGAACTTCGCATCTCAGTATTTCGTATGGACAATTATCCGGAAAATATCCTCGTACCTCTCGTTGAGCTTAGAACACTGATAATATCCCAAATGATACCTTTAGAATTAAGAACTGATACGCATAGTAGTAGCAACATTATTATATAACATCAATGAATATGATCATCAGCGAAGCTTCAAATTGGATACGTGGGACCATTATCTTCGACGCAACGGCGAAGATCGTTCTTGAGAGTTCCACGGTTTGGGATGTACGCGGCACGATGCCTCGTTCTCTTCTTTCACCACTGCGCACAAGTTCCAACAGCGAACATATCATAGCCAACAACACGGGGAAGGAACTAGCCGTTTTTAATATGGAAGTCGAACGTCTCAGGCTTCTCAGAAAAAGTAGTGGCTCAGACTATAGCAAGGGGTTTTGTTAAGTATCCAGAATTCTTATTATTGCAGACTCACTGAATTCGAGCCAAATTCAATGCTCTCGTTTGGAAGAGGATACACGAGGGTGACCTTAAGGTAGAGGTTTGGAAAGCAGATATGTAACGATTTTAGAACAGACGACACTGCTCGATAACACTTTGTATTCAACGTGAAGCTCCACACACTTGACATGGAACCAACTTGTTTTAACGCACGTATAGCAGGTTCGCACTGTCTTTTATGCATCGTCGAGATATCCTTCGACATCTGTGGCGAATTTCGCCTAGGTGGTAAAAAAACACCATGGCAGACGCGGGCCTTCCCCATGGTCCAAGATCTCGGTGTGACGAAAGCAAGAACGTAATATGGGATGCGCGTTTAAAGTTTTGGAAATCTGTTTGGAAACCGCTCCAGAAGATTGATGCGTAGAGCTCGAAATTGAATGTGGTAGGGAATGATGCGGCTGCTGAGAACTTTGCAGGTCAAAGCAAAATGAAGCAAATTCGCCTCAGATTTGATGTCAAAGTATTCGACGATCTCCTCCGGGCAGTCTAAGAAGTGCTTGATTGACTGCATGTTCTTGAGAACGTAGTGGCAAAGGAGTGTCTGAGCGCCCGAGGGTGAGTAGTTACTTCGACCACAGAAATAATCCCGAGCCTCGGAGCCACTTGTCCAATATTCTTGTTTATAACCTATCGAGGTATAACTAAAGGTTCCAATGTTAGCTTCTCGAAGTGCTTGATTACTCGTGGTAGCATCCGGCATGCCAGTAGTCTGAACTGTAGCAAATGTTGCAATATATCCATTCATGCTGTATATGTACACGATATTACTATACATGTGGAACCATATTAAATTGCGACCGCGAAAGTGCTGAATGTCCACATGGGGGTGAAAATGAAGATAGGCGTGGTGTCAGGTTGGAAAGCGCCACATGTTGAATATATTGTGATGCGTTCGGTAGATCTTGGATGAGTATTATCTTCCTCACTTCTTATGAACTGTTCGACGGCATTCCTCGGCTTTGCGATATACTTCTGACATCCATTGTATACTACATGTACAAGAAGGTACGATCAGCGTGCAACATCATTAAACGAGCGGATACACATACCTATAAGATCTAACCAATGCGCAACCTCTCCGCATCCCGCAATTTCATCCAAACGTTGGCGTGTGATAATGGGAAGCCATCTCCTATGCATGGCCTCGGCAGGAACGTACATCACGCATAACGTTCAACAGCCCTCTTCATATTCGTTCCATCGAACACGAAGCTCCTTTAACATATCGCCAATAGTCCACGGAAGTCCCTATAGTGCATTGATTGGTAGAATCGAAGTGGTGGGTCTCACTAGGATGTGTTGTCCTCAGCAACCATAGACGTAGATCAGAAACTTTCTCGTGGTTGATAATCTGCTTATCCCAATGCCTTATCCATACATCGTTAGACGGCGCTCGATAGCTTCTTGGTGTAGCTGACAACTCCGAGTCCCGATATCCAACCACGGCGGTGGTATCTACAAGAAGGTATGATCAGCATGCGACATGGTTAAACGAGCAGATATACGTACTGCATAGGAAGCCTTGTAGCCAGCAAGCCCGCATCCCCATTCCATCCCAGCCCCAGTGCACGATGATGGAAAGCTATCTTGGATGATTACACCGACAACCGTTAAACAACGTGAGGATAACCAGTACATCCTGCAAGGCGTGACAGCCTCAACAGGAAGGTAAGCCATGCAGTTCAACAGCGCTTATTCGTTCCATCGAACACGGTGCTTATCGCTAATGGTTCACCGAAGTCCCTGTAGTGACGGTGTAGTCCGTTGACTGGCAGAATTGAAGCGGCATGGGGAGTACAGGTGCCTGACTGGGATGCGTTGGCCTCAGCAACCATACAGCTTTATCTCAGAAGCTCAGAAGCTCAGAGACGTCTCTACATGGCACTTATGGCCCTGTTTGGTAACCTCTTTGTTACGACGCCTTATCCATCGTCAGACAGCGCTCGATGGCTTCTCGGTAGAGCTGACAGCCTTCCCATATCTAGACATCGATGCGGGAAGTACATAGTACAAGTATCTACGAGAGAAGGCACGATCAGCATGCGACATCGTTAAACAATCAGATACACATACCTATACGAAATCCCATCGTTTGCTCTGAACCCGCCTGGTTTCAGCGTACCGATCTTGTCAGCCTCCTGCATGTACAGCCATCAAAATCCACCGCTCTACATCCCGTCATACCATCCAAACATTGCTGCATAGTAATGGAAGGTTCCTCGGATTATGCTGGTCAGCGTCAAGCAGTATAAGGATAGCTAGAATATCATCTGCATGACATCCCGGCCTCCGCGCCCAGCAAGAACGCTCGTCACACTGCTCAACAGGCTTCTTTATATCTGTCCCATCGAACACTTGAGTTCCGTCGGCCTGATATTCGGGTCCAAGCATGTCCATGTAGGAAGTTGAAGTGGCAGAGTTGGTGGCATGGTGGGTACGACTGCATCCGACGGAGATATGTTGTCCACAGCTGCTCAGCGCCCAGAGACGTAGATCCGATGCTCAAACAATGCTTCTCTATAAAACGGATGCTCGTGTTTCCGAACGAGCTACGAGCGTCGGCAGCATGACGGACCGTTACGCTCGGAGATGCAGCCATCGAAGCGATAACAAGACATCCTGGAGATGCTATCAGTACCTGAGATATTCTTGATATAGAAAGTATACTGCTTACAATGGTTGCCTATACGACCTTTAATACCATTCATCCCACAGAGTTGAGAAGGTAGAGTTGACACCGTCCAAATGACTCGTGGAGCCGAAGCTCGGTGCTTCCTCACCGCCTGCGCTTCGTGGTCGGGATGAAGACGATGCCGTCCTCCGCTTCGGCGATGGCGATCGACTACGATTAGCGGATGATGAGGAGACAGTCGAGGTGGATGGATACAGATGCGGAAAACTCGGTCGGCGCTCGGAAGGGAAGGAAAGTAGTCGACATAGTCGGAGACGAAAACGTCGTCGAGCTCGTTGTAGTCCCGGACTTAAATCGCGCAGGCGGTGGGGGTGGGCTCTTGCCTAAGTCCCTCGCTCTCGATCTCGACTCGGCGACAACCGCATCTACCTACGCGTCATATGCGCTATATGGTTCACTATCAGCCACAGGTCTTATCAGATGCGTTGAGAACATACATTAATGCAATTATCGTCATAGGCTTCCCCGATAAATGAGCTTGGACAGGCTCCGCTACACCCGAGAGCCTGCTAGTAAAGACGTGGAAGGAGCTTGTAGCCGGCGGCTGGGAACGTCCTCGGTGGAGATTTGAAATTCAAAGGTGGACTATAAAAGGGATATTGAGCTAGGAATACGATCAGTGATGCAAAAAGCATAGGAACAGTGGACCATACCTCAATCACCGTGGATGTATACAGTCTCCCGTAGGTCATGTCTGCCCGATCATACAACATCCTTACATTCCGATAGAGTCATGTAGATGACCATGGTATGAATACCTATCAATATCACAAGCTCCGAGTACTTGGATAAACCGAATGTATAGCGATTGTCAGAGTAGCGTAGATTGCTTGAAGACAGGACGAGGGCGTGCACTGTGCTACGAAACCCAGGCGAGTCAATGACGGAAATCGAAAGGCATATGGGTAACATTACCAAGTAAAGAAGCTCATATCTTTAAAGAAGATACTACAACGAGCAAATGGGGATCGGTACGACCGGTATCATGGACAAGCAACAGCGCGATGAGGCCAGGAGAGATCCAGCATGCAAATCGAATGCCAGTAAGTTGTCCTTGGAGAATGGAATGATTTCATAAAGAGAAGAAGACGAAGACGCTATATGAGAGCTTATGAGGAGGGTTAGAGGCGAACGAAGTGCATACTGGGACGGGCTATGCGTACACAACCACTCCGATCAACCAACCCGGAACGCTTGTTCGGCATGCCGGCTTATTCTCTCCTGCCCCAAATGCATCCTATCAGCGCCTACTTGGCTCTTTTTCGGTCACGTACTGGATGAAATAATAGGAAGAAGGGTTGTTCCACTCATTGCTGGTAACGTGAAGGTTCTTGTGGCGGATCGGGTTTATTAGCTGCCTTCCCTAACGATTACATAGGTGATGTCTTTTAAAAGACGTAGAAGGTGATCACATGCCGAGTGTGCGGACTTCGAGGTTTCGA
>KN837076.1:3023670-3036569 GCA_000827215.1 Sphaerobolus stellatus SS14
AAGTTTAGCCTCTAGCCTCCAGCCTCCAAGTTTAGCCTCCAGCCTCCAGCCCCCAGCCTCCAGCCTCCAGCCTCCAGCCTCCGAAGTTTAGCCTCTAGCTTCTAGCCTCCAGCCTCCAGCCTCCAGCCTCTAGCCTCTGAAGTTTAGCCTCTGACAGCCTCTAGCCTCCAGCCTCTGACAGCCTCTAGCCTCCAGAGTTTAAGTCTCTATTCTCCAGCCTCCAGAGTTTAAGCCTCTATTCTCCAGCCTCTATTCTCCAGCCTCCAGCCTCTGAAGTTTAGTCTCTGAAGTTTAGCCTCTAGCCTCTAGCCTCCAGCCTCCAGCCTCTATTCTCCAGCCTCCAGCCTCCCAGTAGCTGAAACCCTATTCGGAAAATACTGTGAACATGAGCAGTAAGATAAGTAAGAAAAGTACTAGTAAACAGTGCAGTACTTGGAAGTGATCTTCCTCACCATCTTCTTCGTCGATGGTCGTCTTAGTAACCGCGATTGATGCTGCTCGCCGCTTCTTCTAGTTGCAACACCTGCCCGATGACTTCCATCTTGAACCGGCCCCCGTTAACTTCACCATCGTCAAGCCTCTTGTCCATCAAATTTTGGCCAAGCATCCCTTCGTCCCTGGTGTTAACCACGGCAAGATCAGCCGCACCGAGTTGCTCAACACTCCTGCCGTCACCGATTTCTGCGGTATCTACAAAGACATCGCGCTTCGCCTCGTTCCAAACCAGTATCCTTCCTCCACCGGTGAACTCAGGAGGGCTCTTAACAAGAACCTGGACGACTTCTTCGGATCCGTTGCTGAACACAACTGCACTCAGGTCTACCTTTATGGTAGGCATTAGTACTATTACCGGCCTCAGGCTATATCATTTCTACTTGTTATCGCAGTGGTTTCAATCTATAGGAACCCTTATTTTGCTTCATGGTATCGATATGCTTTGGGTTGATGAGCATGGGTCGTGGTAATCAACCTCAGCGAGACCTGAGTGGTACAGCTCCTCCAAGAGAGGACGAAAGAAAAATCTGAGGAATTCTAAAGAAACTCTGAAGCAAAGAACGTCGCTTGTGAGAGTTAAACTCATCAGTACTAAGCATATCCGCTCAAATGCTACGTAGGTAGCAGCAGGCGAACCCGGTAATCACTAAGGCTGCAGCAAAGTGTCCATGAAAAACGCAAATTAACACACCCCGTCACTATCCTATCTACTATTTGTGGTACGCACTAAGGAAACTTTCTTCCGTTGAATCAAGGACTAAGTATAACTCCGATCGAAATGCACTTGACTAACTAGTCTTTCAAACACCTGCGATCTTCAGCTGCCTGCCATCGAATTGGTGTATTGATAAGCCTAAGTGCTGTACAGCTCGTGAAATTTTTGGGATATAGCAGGCAACAGAGTGAAATGACACGAAAAACTTCTTAAACTAAGTCGAGACCTGGTATTTGGATCAAAAACAGCTTCAACTGGAAGGGAGAGAAAGGGAGTTTCATTTACTCACAGCATTTAATTGAGGACTATTACAACTCGGACCACTGGGCTGTCCACAGCCGTCGGGCGTTTGACGAGGAATGTTACCTGATAAAAAAATTAGCACATGGGGAACGGGAGAACAAGATTTAATACTACCTAATGGCATAGCACTTGTAAACGTGGTAAACACAAACCCAATGAGAACGGCAATGGCAAAGGTGGGTTGCTTTACTGTGAAACGCATTCTATGGCGAGTGATTGCTTGGGGTTAGCATTGATAAAACATCCTCATTTATAGTCGCACGAGAGTAGATATTTTAACTGCATGTGAGAGATGTCTATAGTTAGAGCAGCAATACAGGGCGTGCGTCGTACGGCACCATACGAGGCACGTGTGGAATGATAAGCCCTGAGGCAGATGGATATATTGGAAGTCTGGAATACACACAACGACCATGGGATCGTGGTAAACGATATGTGTTGGAAATGGTTAGGGACAAGGTACAAGCACATGAAGATAGACAGTTTCACTGATCTAGCAGTATATATAAAAACTTCCAAGGAACAAGTCTACTCTTTGACCGGTTTAAAAATATACTGGAGTCGCCAATCATCTTTGGCAGTCAAATGCATACTCTCATGTGATGTAACGATTATAGTAACCTTCGGGTACAATACGTTGTGAGAGAGAATCGCTAGTTGTAACAACCATCATTCAATAAACGAGTTTCTCCCACAAATTCGAAGCCAGAAAGGTGTTGCATATGCAGGTACCACGAATAAACCATGAATCACTAAACAGATTATCAACAAGATTCAGTGCTTCAATATAAGAATCCTGACAATTCAGATTTCTAAAATTCTTTAAATAGAAGGCTGGCATCGGACATATCGGGAGACCGAACAGCGGAACAGCCTGGGGTAGTCTTAGACTGAATGCGCATTTGGGATAGCTACTGACATAAGTTATGCTATTATATACGCGATATAGTTTTGCCTTTTTGATACTATCGTAGGTAGTTCCGGCACGCGCGCGCGGATCATGACTTCAGGCGCGCGCCGCCTTAACGGCGTAAATCTAGCGAGGTAAGTATTGTCAACTTTTGGATTGGAGATAGTATGTAAATGAACATCTACAAAAATCAGGCAGCCTATATTCGCATGAAAGCAATTGCCAATTATGTTTTTTTTCCATCGGGTCGTATGTAGTGTCCTACTATTTATTAACGGCACTTTTATGTCCCCTAGATTTATTCGATTTGTAGGCTTAGATCTTAAGATTTTGTGAACAGCATGACAACATGACTTAGCTTGTGGTACCTAGGAGCAAGGGATAAAGAGTTGCATTTTTCCTAGCAGTGGTAAATCGAATCAAAAGTCGATCTGCTGATAGCGTCCGTGCATTTTAATGCACTGGTCTGATTCAGATTGTAAGTTAATAAACCTAACGCCCCCTTTCACTAATACTTTGACATCATAGGTTTCTCCACCGTTACTGCTCTTTGCCGATATTCTCCCCTCTAGTAGATCTGTACTTTACCAAAGTCTTCCACCTCGTTCAACCTCCCGAATTTTGATAACTTGCCATATTAATGGCGAAACTGAAATTCACATATTTTTTTTGTTGTACATAAGTTGCCCAAATTTGAGTTGACCCACTATCGGTCAATGAGGTCAAGTCTGAATACGGAGAGTTCCGTTTACGGTGCGGTTTACTTTTCTATTATTAATCATTATCGAGCTTCTTTACACGTTTTGACAGTGATCAGATGATTCCGAGCCGCTGCCAGCTGCCCAGCTGCTCTTCCACGTGGGAAACAGCCTCGCTATATCCACTTTCGATTGTCAATTCGCTTTATGACCATCGAATCCGTTCGGGAAAGCGCAAATTATATCATGAGGTATGATGTCTTGCGCAAACTCCTATAACATTTTAAAGAAGGACAGCGCCTCGGGTAATCTCTTGTTTTTATATGTAACAATCAGCGACACTGTCTTTCAATCACGTATGTTCCACTATCCGCCCTAAGTAAAGCAGCTACCGGAATGGTAATGTTGCAGAGAATATCAGCCCCGAATAATGAAATCCCATTATCAGCCACTGAAGAACAGAAGGGCTCCAAATATGGCTTCTCGGATCTTCTTCCGAAGACTTGTACTCATTTTGTACTAAAGCGATCCTCCGGCCAGTGGTAGCACGTTCTGTTATTAACATGCCCAAAAATTCTGCCTCCTAAGACTGCCTATCCCGTGAAAAAAACCACGTGGAGGGAAGAATTCTAACGTCGGTTAGAACCATCTGGACACCGAATAAATTCGACAAAAATTCCTGGGCAGCAATTTTTTCCTAGGTAACCCTTGTGTCGCTTTACAGATCCGAAACAAACTTGAAGGCTATTACGGACAGTGTCGTCAGAAATAAGAAGCCGCAGGGCGCTTCGAATACGTCATCTTTTTAGTAAACAGGCGGCGGAAGGCAACGTTCCATTTATGCCGGCATCTCCTCCTCCTCACTTAGGGGTTCTTGGGCTGCGATTGAATAAGGAATGCGCAACACTGAAGTAATATTCAAGGCCCAAATGCTCGGAATTTCCACTACTAAGCCTACAAGGACCTCGACTTATTTTTTATTTCTTGAGAAGGCACATCACTGGAAGCAATGAGGGATTTTCTCACAAGGAAATTATGAGGAAAACATTAGAGGTCAGCCCCATTTTCTCAGTGTTTTCCCAAACAGTGACAGAAAACTCAATTTTATTTATATAGTTTTCTGCAGTTAATGAAGAAACACTGAAAATGGGGTGCATTTCCACAATTTTCTTAATGTTTTCATCTGAGGAAAACACCTCAATGCTTCCAGTGCATGTAGCTGAACTTTGCTTCTGGTTGTGACGAATCAGGGTTTGCCATGTGATCAGAAATTAACCAAACCAATAATAATACTCTAGGAATCAATCCCGGAAGTGCTATGCAACATGCTGAACATTTTCCCAGAAACCTCAGCCACATACAAACTGGACAATTTCCAACTCCCTGGTGACACCCAAGATCATGTCTGCATAGCTAATACTTACACCTTTGGATGCTCATAAGAACAACAATCAAATTCTGTGAATGCAGCTCCAAGGCACAAAGAGTGTTCTGTCCAAGGCAAATATATTTAAAAATGTCGCAGTTGAAAGATTTATGAAGGTGGAGCTAACCTTCCATCATCAATGTCCAGACTGCCATGACTGGAATCTCTGGTCTCAGACAAGGTCATCAGAGACTATTCGGCTATCATTGGACAAAGTGGATATATAACTAGTTGTGAATACCTGTATCATATTTATTTTTGGTTAACGTCATCACTTCTAGATCACTGGAGATCGTTCCAGCCACTGGCACCAGTTTGTATAGCCAGAGAAAAATAGTCTGAGTCAAAGAATTCAGCTCAATCTCACTCCACATAATTTTTTACCGAGATTGCACTCCAGCATTTAGACAGTTATGGAAGTTTAACACGAGGCAATGTTGCGTACAGACATACCTGCTGGGGTATAAAGCTTAACCTGGGTCAGCAATGTTAATTCAGTTCTGCAGCAACTGTCAATCTAACTCTCTTAAACATGCAATTCAAGATCGCTTTCTTCGCCATCTCTTCTGCGATTCTTGCCGCTGCCATGCCAAGGTAAGTCATTCTTTGCAATGCCCAATGCTGCAACAGTGTTACCAGTGCCAGCGATCCTTTGACTGCTGCTCTCCTCGGCCTCCTCGGCATAGTCCTCCAGAGCGTTGATGTCCTCATCGATACTAGATGCACTCCCATCACTGTTATCGGTGTGGGCTCAGGTGCCAACTGGTAAGTTTATAATCAGATTATCAATAGGAGGCCTGAAGGATTTGATTCAATTATGTACAGTACTCAACAACCCGTTTGCTGTACTGACAACAACTTTAATGGCTTGGTCAACATTGGCTGCACCCCTATCAGTCTTTAAGCTATTGTACTAGCTTGTTCCTGAGTCCTCATGCTATGTAGTTGATAGTTAGAAATTTTGGATGTATTATCTGTGATTTCTAATTTATCAAATTATGACTGTATTACAATGCTTGATGTGAAATCGAAGGAATCTTATTCAGCAGATGATGTGGATGATACTCATTCAATCTATTTACAAATCGATCAATATGCTTTCGTCAAGTAAGATCAATCAAAATGTGGTCGAAGCTAAGCTAAAACGTGTCCATCCAGTGGAACTACCATCCAATAGGAGCTAATGTGTGACATCATGACATTACGTGGCACAATTCTTTGTTCTCTTTTACCACTTCCCACATGTTCCAACTGCAAGCATCTTGTATCGACAATATGGGGAAGAAACTGGCCATTCTTAAGCGGGAATTATACATCTCAGGCTTACATTGAATAATCAGGCGAAGGTAAGTAGCTTGTTTCAAACTTGTGCTTATCATTGGCTTATTACTCAAAATTCACGAGCCACTGATGGGTTGGATACTGTCCATTCTTCTAGGTAATATGGACACTCAAACCCAGTATTCATGATGAGCCTAAGAGCCCTCAGAGTCTTTTAGTGTATCGAAGGACTCTGAAGGCAGACCAGTCAAATGGAGAATACCCAGAGCCGTTGTAGACAGATGCCATGATGATTAGGTTTACAGATTTTCCACTTGTGATTATGAGATGATCGAAGGAAGTTATGGCTAGTGTAGACTAATGACCATACATACCTGTCTTCTCAAATTTTATACAATTTCACCATTTCACAAATAGGCTCTGAGCTTCAAGTGTACCCCTTTCTCATAAAATTATACTACTATCAAATAAAGCGGCATGTGTATTCTTCAAGGTTTCACTGCTAGTAAGCATTCTACTATCTTTCCATCCAAATAGTACTTGGAAAGAAAGGGAATCTATATTTCAAATAGAGGAATTAAACTGGACAGTTATAACCTGAAATTGTTCTAACTGTGGTTAGGTTGAAACATCACAGAAAAGGATTACTTAATTGAGGCCGCATTCCTTGTCTGACCTTTGTATGGGATATATAAGATCATCAATAATCTCATTAATATGGTCAGGCATTATTACCCTGAAATAATCCAAGGCGATTCTCATGTGTTCCTCAGTAGGCTGACCATCCTCTTCAAATGCAAGTGCTGTGTGGGTGCACTTGTTACGTATCTGGCTTTGCTGTGCCACAACAAGTATTTGGCGATGCAGCAGCTTGTTAGGCACCATCTGACATTCGACTTTGGGACTAGTGTAATGGCAAAGAACTTGATGAAAGCTATGAATGTCGATCCGAACACTGAGCTTGTTAATCTGGAGAAACAGTTTCAGTATCTGAGGTGTGATCTGGATACAATATCTCTGATGACTTGGACTGCGTTGGTGGGTCTGTTACTATGATGTGTTTGTTTGGGAAAGTACTAATGATTGTCGGTATTAGGTCAATCATTTTGTGCAAAAGGAGAGCAACCTTGCTCAGATGAAAGTGAAAATGACCATGCACTTAATGATATTTTGCCTGTAGTCATTTTATACAATGCAGGATCCAAACCAATATATGCACCTTACTAACAGACCTAGCTCAACCCTTGTGATCGCCATTAGCCATACACATGTCCTGAGCTATTCCACCCTACTATCAGTAGAAGGAGCAACTCACTAACAATCAATATCCTTGGTTATCCTTCAAGAAATGTTGATGTGCAATAACTACTGGATGTCTGTGCCTATAACAGTAGTTTACTACACAAAGCATGTGAAGTGTTACCAGGTTAGTCATACCAGCCTGCAGGAAGCAGTTCTACCTGCTGTAAGTCAATATTGTACTGTAATCAGTCAATGGGTTGGTCACTCAGAGGTAATGGATTGTCAAGATACTAACTCACAGGTGATGATGCACAATGCAAAACGTCGAATCTGCAGTTTACCTGCATTTCTCCGTGGAGTTTGTGGAATCTGTCAGTAGAAGCAAGGGGGAGTGACTGAAACTTTGAAGTGTTCTAAGAGGGGCAAACTATGAGTTGTTGATGAACAGCACAGGGGGGATACTACAGAGTAGAAGAGGGAAGGTAGTGGTGTGATACTAAGTATGATAGCACTCAGTATTGTTCAAACCAGCTGAGTTGACTTTGTGACTTTGGCAAGAGCCTAACAACACTAGCTGGGCATTATTTCCATAGATGTTTCATAGACTCTGTAGTGCTACAGAAAATTAAGTACCACTTGTCAACTTTCCTGATGAGACCAATTTATTGACAATGCCTTCTGTGGTATCCGGAAATTTCGACCATTATAGTGGAGATGAATCTATTTATTTTTCATCATAAAGCTCATCTACAAAGACACATCCAAAATCAAGATGTGACAGCTGTACCACAAAAAGGCAATTTGCATCTGAGGAGCACAAAGAGAGAAAGAATTGTAAATGGACTTGTATGTGAGGCTCTGACTCAGGATAATTTCTCAAAAAGGCTGAATGGGTATGCATATTATTTATTACGTCCTGATATGGAATACACCTGGTAGTCTGCACGGAAGTATATAGTGCTTCCATCCGGAAATGCAAATGACTTGTATTGAAGGGACTCAGCTTCAACTTATGTGTTGCGCCCTGCAGAGTCGTAGGTTGTCCCTATTTCAGAGTTCAAGAGTTTCAAGAGTTATAGAAAAGAGAAGGAGAAGGCGAATCTGAACGGATTTAAGTCCAAGCAGAAACTAACAAGAGTGCAAGTTAAGCAGAAGACTAAATGAACACAAGATTCAATATTCAATTTCTGACTGAAGAAAGTAGATACAAATGAGTGTATTTATACAAGTCAGACATCGGAGAAATAAAAGGAAAAACATAAAGTCAAAAACAAAATCACAAGAATATAATTGGTGTGATAACATATCGAGCAAAGCCGGTGAGAAAAACAACATAAAGTTGGAATGTTGAATACATCAGTGGAAATCAATAGTAATTACTAACACATGGAACAAAGATGAAAATCAAGATAAAAGATATAAGACAAGACAACAAAATATCAGCAGAAAACAAGATTAGATAATGAATGTGAAAGTTGCATGGGAAAGAAACCGTGCAGGAAACAGAGTATATGCACATATATGCCGCATAAGTCAAAATATAAAATAAAAATCAAATAAAACAAATAATAAAAACGACCGTTCGGATCAATACCTGACATTATTCTTTATCAATGTTTACCCCATTAATAACAAGTGTTATTATGCTTGTCACCATTCTTCACTTTGGGCATCACTTCATCATAAGTACTCCAAAGGAATTAATATCTCACCTCCTTTTATGTATAGCAAAATAAAATAAAATATCATTGGATAAGAATTTAGAGATTCAACTCTTGACCTAGAGTGATTCCAAAACAGACATAAAGAGGGAGGTGCTTAAGGTAAATATAGATAGCATTGTATTGGATTCATAAGGATTCATAGAATTTTTTTGATTTCTGTTGGCACTTTCTTTATGAGATTGACTTCAATTCTTTAAGGGATGATGGAACTGGGAACATATTAGCAATGCCGGCTGCCTGAAGATATCTTGGCAACATCTATCCTGCTTCATAGGATGCAGGTTATTTTTAATGTCCACCATATTTAACTTCTTCCCACATTGATCTTGTCTTTTGAATGCCATTACTCTGCACCAGTCAATGCCATGGACATATTCAGAACTATTGCTAGCTCAATAAATCTCACAGAAAGGATTATAGCCTACTTTGGAGATATCAATGAGGGAGAAGAACAATGCTTGAGCTTAAGGGATGAAATCAAAGCTTTGGCTTTGCTGCTTCTAATGCTCAATAGACGTCTTAAATCTGAGCGGGAAGTCTCCACAGGTTTATCCCCTGTGGCAATTCAGGCCTTCAAGACCTTTCTTAGAAGATGCAATGGTATGCTTTCAGATATATTACAGAAACTCAACAAAGCCCAGTGAAGGGAAAGAAAGCATCTATGACCAAATCAGTGTTATTTTGCTCTGTTTTCTTGGAAAAAGGACACTCAATGCTTCAGGAAGTGGTTACTAAGGCAATGCGGAAGCAAAATCCTTACATAATTAGGGTTTAATAGGGCTCAGGGAAAACTCTAATAAGCCCTCACTCCCCACCCCCGGGTAAATGTACCGGATTTCGCCGGTTGCCCCCCTTGGGGCGAGTTGTTTAGTACTTTTGGTATCGTGTGACTCACAACCAACGATGGCTTTCGACTTCTAGGTAATATACCTCTATCCTCACAAGTTCGAATTGTCGAGGATTAGAAGCTCGTGGCTTTATACTTTCAAGGTATGTATCTTATTATTGTTTATGTAATATCGTTGCCTACCGAGCTCCTGGAGCTCATATTCACTTTTTGCTTCATATCTAGGATCTTTGCAAGTTGTTTGGTCTCCAAATCTTGGCTCCAACCTGCTCTAAGGAAGCATGTGCCCCATCCCGTGGTTCTGTTCCGCATACTGAAGCCTTGAGATAGCTAGGTTAATGTGGAGAAATGTTCCATGGTGTGTAATCTTCCAATAGATAATATATTGACTCATACTTCATATTATATAGAGTCCAATATCTCCGGATGTTTCCTCCTCACAGAATGGAAGGAATTTGATCGCTATGCTTCTCGTGTACGGTCTTTAAGCTGTTCGGATGTCGATGAACCTGACGGCGACGAGACTGAGATCAACTTTGTACACTGACTGAAATTGCTCGCATCCGACTGGGCCTCCTTTTCCTTCCTGCTCTCCGCCAATTATCCGTCAACGCAGAGTACACGGCGCGTTTTCTTGCATTCAGGTCTGGAAGAGTTGGTTTTAGAGCTTTACGCCGATGTCAGAGGAATACAAGGTGTTCACGATCTATTCCTCCTCCTTCGGACCATGGCGCCCGGTCTTCAAAATTGGATATCCAATATCCCTCGTGTAACTTCATAGTCATGCTGATGTTTCTTGCAGAATGGCTGTTCGTTGCGCATAGTGTTTCAAGGTTAAATGATTCCATGGTCCTGTTTGGTTTCGCCAGCATGTACGAGGCACCGTCACGGAACATGAGATTGATTGGATTAATGTATATAACTGGGGGTTTAATTCATTCAGCTCTAGTGACGTGGGCAATTCATATTCATAGTGATGACATGTGGATGGGTAGAATGAGGGGAGATGTCTATGTATTCGTTATCCGAAATGACACTTTGCCACAGTGGTTACCGGATTCGCCTGCTACAAGCATTTGAGTTAATGTGCTTAGCACTCGTAAGTTCGACTTTTACAGGCGTCATGTTTTGACCCCAATTTCCTTGGTTTGGCTTGATTACGACGCCCCACTATCAGATCCATCAATCCACCTTTCGACAACTGACAAAAGACTCCAGTCTCTTTAATCCAAAAGCGCGGCCCAGCCGAATGCGAATCGAATGTTTCTTGAAGCAGGAATGTGGTGACAATTTCTCTCTTTCCAGTTGAGCGTCCTTAACTCGATAATTATTGCTTTGTACCATGGCTGATGGCTCGAATTTTGACATAGATCTATGCTCTGCTTTCCTTACATCCTTACTTAATACTAATCCGGATCCTTTGGGAAAGACGACCTTGGATTTTGAGCACAAGTTGTGTGGTTTTTCTATAGGCTCCTCTGCAAGATTATCGTAGTATGCAGACAATTAGTGCAGGGTTGGGTCGGAAGAGGGAACGAATAGTCAATTTCTATGAAGCGGAACAGCTTACAATAGTATCAAAAAGGCAAAACTATATCGCGTATATCGTAGCATAGCTCAGTAGCTGTCCCAAATGCGCATTCAGTCTAAGACCACCCCAGGCTGTTCCGCTGTTCTCTCTCCCGATATGTCCGATGCCAACCTTCTATTTAAAGTATCTAGACATCTGAATTATCAGGATTCTAATCTTGAAGCACTGAATCTTGTTGATTATCTGTTTAGTCATTCTTGGTTTGTTCGTGGTACCTGCATATGTGACACCTTTCTGGCTTGCATTTGACCGCCAAAGATGATCTGTGACCCCAATATATTTTTAAACTGGTCAAATGCATGTTTTTATATATACTGCTAGATCAGTAAAATTGTCTATTTTCATGTGCTTGTACCTTGTGCCTAACCATTTCCAACATCTACATTGTTTACCACGATCCCATGGTCTTTGTGTATTCCAGACTTCTGACTTATCCATCTGCCTCTTAGCTTCCACTACCCCTGTTAGGTACATTGATCTGCTGGTTTTGAAATTTGCTATATGGGTCCATTAATTCTTCTACCTACCCCTTGCTCCAAGCCTGACCAAGACATGATTTGAAATGATGTGGCCACCGTGTATGTGAACTTGAGAGGCTGTTTTTAATTCCGCAGCGGAAAATGCTGTTCGTTATCTTCACATAAAAATGTCATTCCACATGTGCCTCTTATGGTGCCGCATGACGTATGTCATGTTTTGCTGCTCTAACTATAGATATCTATCCGTTAGTCTCACATGCAGTTAAAATATCTACACTCGTGCGACTATAAATGAGGATGCTTTAACGATGCTAACCCCAAGCAAGACTCGCTACAGAATGCTTTTCACGGTAAAGCAACCCACCCTCGCCATTGCCGTTCTCATTGGGTTTGTGCTTACCATGGTTACAAGTGCTATGCCATTAGGTAGCATTAAATTTTGTTCTCCCGCTCCCCAAGTGCTGATTTTTTTATCAGATAAAATTCCTCCTCGTACACCTCAGACCGACGGCTGTGGAACTGGTGGTAAGAGTTGCAATTAACTCTGGCGAGTTAGTCGCTGTAAGTAATTAAAACTCTCCTACCATCCAATTTGAAGTTATTTTTGACTTCTCCAAATGCCAGGTCTTGATTATATTTGAGAAATTTTCCATTACGTTTCACTCTGTTTCTTGCCATGACCCAATGTTTTCACGAGCTGTAAGCCATTAGGTAGTATTAAATCTTGTTCTTCCGTTCCCCACGTCGGAGTTGTAATCGTTAATTGCTGTGAGTAAATGAAACTCCCTTTCTCTCTCCATCCAGTTTGAACCTGTTTTTGATCCGAATATCAGGTCTCGACTCGGTTCAAGAGGTTTTCCATGTCATTTCACTTAGTTTCTTGCTGTGTCCCAAAATTTCACGAGCTGTACAGCACTTAAGCTTATTAATACACTAATTCGATGACAGGCAGCTGAAGATCACATGTGTTTGAAAGACTAGTTAGTCAACTGCATTTCGATTGGAGTTATACTTGGTTTGATTCAACGGAAGAAAGTTTTCTCAGTGCGTACCACAAATAGTAGATAGGATAGTGACGGGGTGTGTTAATTGTATTTTTCATGGACGCTTTGCCGCAACCTGAGTGATTACCGGGTTCGCCTGCTACTACCTACATATCATTTGAGCGGATATGCTTAGTACTGGTGA
>KN837077.1:34362-71462 GCA_000827215.1 Sphaerobolus stellatus SS14
ATCTGCACGTCCTGCTTCCCCGCGGGCATTACAGGCCTCGCCCACCTCTCTACCTCGACGTCATCTGTAGACTGTTATTTTCCAGCTCAATAAAACTTCCTTGGAATTTAGACATGCCTTTCAGGCATTTTCTGCTGTGTATGGTCACATGACAGAGATTTGACATGTACAGCTGAGAATGCATCGCAGTGTGATGTGCTTCTTCCAGTGCCAAATATATCGTACATTTAAATACTATTGTGTATGGCTACTACTCTGATCGCTCACAGACGATTAGATTGAAGCAGTTCGCATCGAGTAAGGGTCCCTTGAAATGTTATGACCTAGTAAGCATAGTATCATTTCGAACATTTTAACAGATATTAATCAACAACTATAGGCGTTTGAGAAGGGTGCTAAGCAACTGTGGAATGTTCAATTCAACGCTACGTTGCCTTTACCTAAGGCTAAGTTACTTGGCTTGGAGTTCGCTCAGACGGCTTTACAATGGAAGGTGAACTCTTCAGTCGATGCCACATTCAGTGCTAACGTGAGTACATTGATGATATAGTTTTTCTCGTAGCTGACAGAGCCATTAGTCTCTTCGTCTGCACGCTGACGGCTTTATGTCCACTTGATCGTGTGAAGGTGAAGTGTAAAGAATTTCAATTCAAGATGTCAGGAGTCGTTGCAAAAAGTTAAGGATTGACCATGCGTCATTGTTTCGTATCGATTTATCTCCAATGGACACTAAAGCCCCCTCGTATCAGGATTCTACGAGGAGCTGAAATATTTTGCCTAATACGGCCCCCTCTTTCGCAGAGTCGTAGAGTGTAATATTCGGGAGGGTGAAGTGTTGGTAAAGGTAGATGTCAACATTACGACACTGCCCAAGTAAGTCTATTATCAGCCTTTACTAAAACAGCACTGTCGTCACGTCGCACAGTATCCACGAATATATTATACATCCCTCTATCCTCGACGCTTGCTTCCATATCATGGTCCACCCCGCATTCACTGGCGACGCGGATTCGACGGCATATTACTTGCCTTCTAAAGTCGAAATGGCTGTCCTTCACGATGCCGATTACTTCCATTAACATGGTCTTGACTTCGTGCTAAGCTACGTGACACTCAAGTTTTGGAAGCCAGTTGAGTATATAACTTGTTTCGCTGCACTCTGAATCACAATATTGACTTCCATTTTAGACGCTCTTGAATTCAACATGAGGATCTGCGAACAAACTGGGGATGTTATTTGTACATTGCTTGGATTTCGTGGATAACGGTACCTTCTCAGGTGAGCCCAGAGCCCAGAGAGGTTCATTCAGGCGATCCCCACGCTTATCGACCCTATCTCTGCAACAAATCAGTATCTGGCCCAACAGGTGCATTTCTGGAAGGGACTGCATTCACATTCACTTCGCTGGATTGAACAGCATCTCCAATATATTACATTCCTTATTTTCGAAGTTCCTTTTTGACCTTCTGAAGGTCACACTTCGCAATCACACTTTGGTTGTGATTTTTGGACATATACAATTTTTGGGGTTTATTTACAATCACTATATTACTTTTCAAAGCCCTCAAACCCTATTACAACTCATCCGCCTCCGGATCCTTCATGGTCTTGTCATCCTCCACTTCGCAACCTCCCTTATCCTCTTCGCAAACTTCTTCAACCTCTTCTTCCATATCCTCCGGTCCCGCTGGCTCAACTTCTTTGTCTGCAAACTCCTTGTCCTCTATGGCCAAATCCCAGCTCCCCTCTTGAGCTCCCCCAAACGGTAGTGGACTTGGCCAATGTGTGTTTGCATGGCATTTTGAAGATTTGCCATACAAGTCTCGATTCCGCAAAGATACTTGGCTTGATGTTTGTTCACGGCCCGAGTATCTCCGAGGAGGTCAACAGTCACCATGAGAGCCTTGTTAATTCCATGCAAACTTTCAGTGACAGATGGGATCCTCTCATTACTCCTATTACTGTCTGCGACCGTCCTCACTCTCTTTGGTCGACTTGTAACCTTGATGTCATCCTCTTCCGAGACTACTCTTCGTTTGGAACCCTGGAGATGATCTTCAAGCTTCAATATGACTTCGCAGTAGACTGAACCTACCTTCAGTGTACTTCCCGAAGCCTTCACATTGCTTCCCAAAGCCTTCGCGTTAACCTAAATCTTCTTCTTAGTCCCAGCCTTCATGCTATTCCCAAGCAACTTATTCCTCTCTGCCTTCTCCTTCTCTTTCTGCACTTTGAAAGCATCCTGTTCGTCACAGAGCTTCTTCAACTTCGCTTTAAGCTCTTCGTCATCCGTGGCCTCTGGCATTATGAAGTCAGCTTTGTCATCTCGAGTGAATGAACAGATGTTGCTTTGCATATGACAAATGAAGCAACAATCCTTCGACCTTACATAGAAGATCTGGTCATTGGCATCCATCTGTACATCTCCCACACAAGGCCTCTGGTACCATGCATTCACCAGTACTTTACAACCTTTGCACATCTTGTGAACAGGAGCTCCGGGACATCCTGCATAGTCAACAGGTACTGTGTTTCGTTTATACTAAAGAAAATTTAGTCAATGAAGTGTGAAGTAACTTCGCTACTCACCTCTGGGTCGACGGCCTTTCCCTTTCCCTTCCTCCTCTTTGCCTTCACTTCCTTGGTCTCCTTGGATTCCGAATCCACTATCGGACGCAACTCTGTCTTCTTTTTCAACTTCGACTTTGGTGTTTTGTCCTTGTTGACTTTGTCTTCACCTTCCAAATTCGCATCCATCGCACATTCGTTTTCTTCTTCAGCAGCCTTCTTCACCGCTGCTTCCTCAGCCTTCTTCTTCGCCTCTGCTTCATCCACTTTCTTCTTCACGTCCAAGTACACAGCTATCACAGTCTCATGATACCACAGTTCCTTCCGCTCTTCATACTCCTTCATGTATCTCACCTTCATCTTAATGGGCTCTACAATCAAGGCCTGATGCATTGCCAAGATCGTTTCATTTTGGGACGCGGATGGCGCTGGAACTACTTCAACTTCGAGAGGTTTCACTTCGTCCACAGGTATCATCAACAACTTTGCAGCTTCAAGAAATGGAGCAAGCTGCTTGTCAGTTATCAGTTGGTGGTATGGCATGATGATGTTGGATGGTCAAGAAACTTCTGGTAGATGTCCTGAAAATGTTTTCTACAAAGGCATATTTTGCACTCCGCGATTATGTAACTTCGACCTCAAGGGTTCAGCCATAACGAGGGGATACTGTTAAGCCCCGTGCTTAAGTGTCACAACACGTGACTTCGTTTAACCTCTATGAAGCTTCAGAGAAGGTCACATACCTTCAAAGAGCTTCGTTTGGACTTTGTTTGACTTCCCATCTCACCTTGTCTTCATGTTCACACAACAAACCCTTTGCCCACATCCCAACTTCTTTCTTGATCCTGAGAGCAACACCTTTGTCCATATACTTCCTTCTATCACACTATCTGCTCCACTATTCCATAAGACTATTATTGGTCTCCCCCAGACCTGGCACAATTGGTCCTCAATACTTCTTCTATTCTGACAGGTGACATTTCATTACGTTCATTTGCAATTTGTTTGTATTGTTTTCGTTCACATATCTTTTCCTATGGCATATTTCCATTCACTTATTTGTTCTCATGACATATCCTCCATTCGCTTATATTCGTATTGCATATTTGTCCATCATACCTTTTCGATCATTCACATTATTCATTTAATGATTCCCCCAAACCTTTGCTATTCGACGATACACATATACCCATTGTTCTCTCACTTTATGTCGTGTTATGTTCTGCATTTGACTTATTTGTTTGTAAGACTTCCTTCTGCTTTTGTCCATGGACTTATAGTATATAAGTACAAGTATCTTAGCTAGTTTTCTCTAGTCAGAAATTAGCCTATTAGCCCATTAAGCCTTATAGACCTTAGTGTATATCATTTCTATAACTCAAGCCTAGTGCTCATTCCCTCTATATACTTCAGACCTCTATTACCTCCGAACCGAATATGACCTTCAAAGATCAACTCCGAACTTCATCCCAAACCTTTGATCTTACTCCGAAGTCCTACCTTTGTTTGGAACTTCAGTATTTGAATCTGCTCTTATATTGTTGGTTCTAATCTGTTCCAAATTAAGGACACGTACAGTTCGAGGCAGTGCAACCTACGATGTTGAAGCCAAGTCCTTCAGTTCTAACCCTTCGTTCTTTAGTGTGACTTCATTCGTTACTTCGGTCACACTTCAGAACCCTTCATTAGGATCAGCCTGTAACACATACAGAATTGTTAGAAACTCTGCTTCAAGTGGAGGAAAGAAAGATTTGAATCTTTCTCCAAATGAAAGTTGCTTGGGACCATCTGGTAAACCTTTCCAATAGGATTTGTGAGGTAGGAAAGCTGGAGCATGGAATGTGTCCTGGATTTGGTTGACAGTCCAAAAGTTAAGGTTCTTCTCCCAATTCTCTGGTTGTGGATAGTTTTTAGGTTCTGTTAAAAAAATTGGGTTGATAGTGCAAGTATAGTTATGTGTCCATTTGCAAAGGAGTTGAATAACTATCTGATGAATTTGACCATTTTCAGACTAGGAAAATTGGAGATTTGAATGAGTATTGAAAATGAGAGTAGGATTGGCGTTATGAATGTCTGCAATCTCATGCCATGATGGATGGGTTCCAAGGGGGTACTCCTCAGTTCTTCTAGGATCTTCTTCAATATCATTTTGGCACTGTTTATGTTTTCCATTCGTACTGGTGACATGTTGGATGACATTATCATCATCCTAACCCTATTATTATGTGAGGCGGGTACCCACCTCACACCGCAATGCATGTCTAAGTAAGTGCCCAGTGCAAAGCGAGTTAGGTGCCCATTTTTCAGACATTTTCCGCAAAATGTAGGGGTGCACCAGGTGCCTAATCAGCAATGTGTGCTTACTCAGCGCAAAAAAAATTGAGCAGAAAACATTACACTGCGCTGGGCACTGAATAGGTGTGCATCACCTATTCAGCGCAAAAAAAAAGATTTTATGAAAAACATTACAGAGTGCATTGGGTGTTTAGTCGGTGGTGCATGCCTACTCAGCGCAAGAAAAAAAAAATTATAAAAAACATTGCAGAGTGTGCCGGGCGTCTAGTCGGCGATGTGCACCTACAGTGGGTCAAAAAACTGTCCCAATGTTTGCTTGTTATGTAAAGATGTGCATGCAGCAAATGAACTATTGAGAAAAATATTTAGCGCTCAGTGTGAAAATTGTAGATTAGCATCATGGCTTCATGAGCATCAAGGAATCACATGATTTGATGCACAATCAGGAGAGATATTAATATTTCAGTGAGAGGAGCCACTGGAACAGTTTTTTTACCACAGTTTTTGTGCACTGAGATCATTTGATTTGGGAGGATTTTTCATTATGACATCATTCCAAAAATGGGGTGGAGCATGGGTGGAGCCCTAGTGAACATATAAAGAGATTGGCATGGATCTCTAGACCCCACATTCACCATGAGACCTCTATCTGCTGCTAAATGCACTCAAGTCCTTTCTCTCCTCTCTTCTGGTCTTTCTAGCAGAGACATTGAGCACCAAACTGGTGTTAGCAAGTCTACTGTGTCCAGAATTGCCAAAGATTACCAACCTGACAAAGAAAATCACCCAGGGGGGATGTCCTCAGAAACTGACATCCATGGATAAGAGGGCTGTCCTGTCCTTGGTGAGAACTGGAAAGGCTTCTACTGCAGTGGAAGCTGCCAAACACATCAATTCTATCATCCCAGAGCCTGGTGCAATACAAACCATTAGGAATGTACTCAAGGATGACAACTTAAAGGCCTATACCAAGAAGAAAAGGCCATATCTCTCTCCCAAGCATAGGAAGGCAAGACTGGCCTTTGCTCTCAAGTATGAAAGCTGGACTGTGGAAGACTGGAAATGTGTTTGTTAATCAGATGAGACCAAAATCAATCGGTTTGGGTCAATGGGCACAAATATGTGTGGAAGGACAAGGGTACTCCACTTCAAGAGAAGGAGGTGGAATCAACGGTAAAATTTGGAGGAGGTCATATCATGGTTTGAGACTGCATGGGGTGGAATGGAGTTGGAATTCTTTGTGAGGTTGAGGGAAAGATGGATGCTAAACAGTATATAACCATTTTGGAGGAGTTTATGGTGGAGAGCATCAAGGAATTGGAAATTTGAGAGGAGAAGGTGATCTTCCAGCAGGACAATGACCCCAAGCACACCTCTAAATTGGCTTCAAGTTGGTTTGAAAATCATAGGATCCAAGTTCTTGACTGGCCTGCACAATCTTTAGACCTCAACCCCATAAAACACCTATGGAATCTTCTCCAAAGAAGAATTTTGGCTTATGAGAGGCCAGCCTCAGGAGTCTGGGAATTATGGAGCAGAGCACAGGATGAATGGAGGAAGATTGGACAGGAAGAGTGTCAGAAGTTAATAGAGAGTCTGCCCAGATGATTAGAAGCTATTATCGGGGCCAAGGGAGGCCATACTAAATATTAAATGTTTTATTTCTGTACTGAAAATAACTGCTCAAAAACTGTCCCAATGACCCCTCTCACTGAAATATTAATATCTCTCCTGATTGTGCATCATATCACGTGATTCCTTGATGATTGTGGAGCCATGATGCCACTCTACAATTCTCACACTGAGTGCTAAATATGTTTATTTGATAGTTCATGTACTGCATGCACATCTTTACATAACAAGCAAACATTGGGACAGTTTTTTGACCCACTGTACTCAGCACAAGAACATAGCTTGTATGATGAGAACAGGACTGCCCAGCCAGAAGAGACACTGCTAAGGCTTCGGTCAGAGTGCTTTTGGATAGATATACAAATATAATATAGTGTTATCGACCTAATCCAGAATGGCTGTCTGCTCCATTAGTATTCTAGCTATTTGATATGTGAGAAGGACCAGGGAGCTGCATAGTGGGGAAGGGGGTGCCTCTCAGTTATATAATAATGTAATCAAATCATATCTCGCTTATAATATTAAGCATCAGTGATCGGATATGATCTGAATTCCCTCGTTCATTTTATATAACTGGATGTCTTATGAGGGGGTGGACATGGCCACTCTGGCTGAAGAGTGACTATTCTGGCTTAGATAATAATATCTAGATGAATGACCATTATCGCAGCCTCACAAGCACCATCTCCAGTATAATTGCAAGTACCCAGAGCACAAACATTGTCATGCGCATGAAGCGGAAAATGAGTTGAAGCAGAGAGAGTAGCGGAAAGATAGAATGATGGACATTCTGCTTCTTCTAATTGTTTGCATGCAGATTTTTGAACCTTAATTCCATTATTGACTGTGCCGGTAAAAGTATATCTTTTCCAATTGCTATGCCAGCACCATCGGCAGCATACACACACACCATCATTGCACTTTACATCCTTTACATGAGCTACATCACCAGCTCTTTCATGTCTTTCTTTTACCGTTGCGGTTTCAGCTGGGTCAATATGACCTAGGACGAGGACATGGCATGCAACAGAGTCATTTGGACAAAGCAAAGGATCTTGTGCAGCACTGAACATCTCCATACGTGCCCTGTCCAACCTGAACCTTAATATCAACCGTCTTCCTGGCCAGACAAGGGATTCTCTTCGACATTGTCAGGCTGACCAATTGACTCCTGCCTGATGGCCAGGTCAGACCGAGTTAAGACTGATTTCCCATTTTTGAATTTTTGTGACAGAGGGATAAAGGTGTGGTGAAATTGAAACATAGGTGCGTAGACAAAAGAACAGGGATTACGATGAACGTCATAAACACTGCATCAGTGCATGTCAGATAGGCAGTTATGGCGATACATACCACTCAAGATGCTCTCGCTGCCTTGTATAACCCCGGAATGCTCACTAAAGCTCAGTGATTGCCCTGCACTCTTGACTTGCCACAAAGCATATGACACATTAATGAGAACCACGCACATCTCACTTAAATTTAATGGAATATCTGAGAATAATTGATGTAGTATGGGTGAAAGACACGATGTATTACACGTAGCCTCGTAAAGTGACGGGAGGAGATTCCATGGGTGTGAGATAGAGGATCGCAGGGCACAGGCCTGGACGACGGGACGTGACCAATGCCCATACATGCGTGAAATATCTCAAGATATGGAAGGAGAGACTATTTAGAGGTTAACATCTAATATGGCATAGGAGATAGTTATTGAGATTCGTCCAAAGACTGTGCTGGAACTGAGTGCGTTGGCAGATGAATGGTGTGATGTATCTTAATATTGCAATTAACACGAAAGAAGATGACGTCCTCGGGCGCATATAAGCTCGTGAATTCAAATTCGCGAGAATCGTATTGCAATATAAAGGACATATCGCAGCATAGGGTATCGTAAATATCTCTAGAGGAGGCCATATCAGGAGCTGTTATATGCATACCGTAAATTAAATGAAAGATCTCTTTGTTCAGAAATGCGACTCACAGTGACAATGACAAGCATTGCGGCAACTGCAGTACTAAGGCCTGTATTTATAACGATGACGGCCATGCGACTTAGCATACGATCTGATCTTAAAGGGGCATCTTAATTGTGGCTTAAGCGGATAGGATAGTCTAAACGTACTGCCTCAGTCCCTAGCGACCCTTCCAAAGCAGCCAGCACATAATGACAGCGATGGCAATATCAAGTGCACAAGCAATTGCGTTAATGAGGTAGATGATGAACTAGAAACAGGTCAAAAATTTCAGAGTTATTCATGGATAAATGTACGAACATTAAATTTGTGCAATGTTTGTACCGTTGGAGATTGAACTCCGTGATTATAATGGTTATTTATCTGGTATGACAGATTAAGGGAAGACTCGCTCAAAGGACACAGACTAGGAGATTGTTTATTATAAGATGGTTTACACCACTGTAAAAGACGCTTACCAAGATCGGAAACTAGTAAAGAGAATTGGTCCAGTGAGAGGTGAGATCACTAAGACCATACATACCACATTTAGCGAGTGCCAGAGCATACTGAACAGAAATTAAGCGAGGATTGCGGATACTTTGTATGACAAACGCACCAACGCGAGGGGAATATCCATTTCTTTCCACTGACTAGGCACATGAAGTATAGAAAGTCGAGATTCTAATATTCATTCTCACATTTCCAGATACGATGCGCCAGGAAAGCATGCGCCGTAAGACTAACTATTCCCTTGAACCGAGGTATGAGGTGTAAGCAAAGGTCAGTCGGATTGAGGGACAGCGCATACGGCGAATAAGACTTGAACCTAGCTGCACACAGGTGAACGCCGTTGATTAAGCCCTAAGTTCATAATAACCTACAAACAGCTCACTAAAATTGCTATGAGCTAGAATCAACTTCGTTATAACTCTTAATACTTACGGAGACCATGAAAGCAAAACAACTGGATTCCCAAAATTGGTCATGAGGCCTCTCCACACTGAAGTTTACTTATCAACTGATTATTTCCAGTATACATTAACGCCAACGTACTTCCTTTGGTCAAAACGATTTGATGTCCAGAGTCCATGAGCCTGTAATATATAGCCTTTATAAAATAAATAAACCATAGAAATGAAACCTGATTGCGTAAGTTAGAGACATTTCAGCAGCATACAGTCTAGCTATCGAGCAACAAGACAATGTCACGACGCGCAGGGGAGCTTGGAAAGTCGCATTGCATCAGGAAACCTGGCACGCGCGCCTCTTAGTGCCGGTGGTAGGGGGCGGTATGAACGGTAAATGGAGGTTTTTAGCGCTAGATGGTGCTATATACCGTAATTAGCGAATCCGAAATAGCCTACCCCGCCTACCATGGGCGTCTCCTGTAGGCCGAGTAGGAAGCTACCTAGTACTATATTGATTTTGCACACTTTGCTGATGCTGGGAACGGCCCGAGAGCCACGTACTGCCGGAGCCGCTGATCCATCTATCAGCCCAGTATTGTATGCTGAGTATGAACAGCTGTGGACAACCCATTGTCAATGCTGCATTTATAAGACAGAGAGCTGACGGATAGCTAGCAGCCTGGTTAGCACCGACAACCATCCAGCCGCCGCGCCTCCATCGTTGATGTTGGGCTGCCGGGGCAACACGTCGTAATCTTTACCAAGCGTGACTCATGTCTTGGTCATGATTTATCAGCGGAGTAGGCGCTATATATAACTTCAATCGACGCTGTTGTTCCTTCCCCGTTCACTCAGCATCGCGATTTGCACAGCGCAAAAATTATCAAGTCCATTGATTACCATCATGTCTCATCTTCAATACTACTGCTACAAGGGATTCGGAGAGGCTAAACGTGAGGAATTCTGGTACAGTCAGGCCGTCCGTGTGGGCGATCGCATCGAATGCTCTGGGCAGGGTATTTACATTCCCGAACTCCATGCAAGGCAACGAAACTCACACATTCAACAGGTGGCTGGGATCCAGCAACCAGCAAAATCCACGCGGACCTATCCGATGAGTTCGACCAAGCATTCGCCAATGTCGACTTAGCACTCAAACATGCTGGTGGCAAAGGGTGGTGCCAAGTCTATCGCGTCAATATGTATGTAGTGGACATCAACGAGGAGACATTCGTTGCATCGGTGCGGAATCTTAGGAAATGGATGCCAGATCATCAGCCTATATTGACATTTATTGGGGTAAAACAACTCGGTTTGGAAGGGATGAGGGTTGAGATCGAGGTTGTTGCACATGATGAGGAGGGAGCGAAGGTTGCTGCTGCTGAGAGATCAGCGAAACAAAGTTAGTAGAAATTCGAAATTCGAGTGTTTTGGCTAGCTGTTTAATCACGAAGCTTTTTGGGGGTTGCTATTGGTCCCGATTCAGCACTTGTAAGTTATGTATTACAACTGCTCCAAGCTTGCCTTTGCATCTACAGTGAAAGTCTCCGAATGTATGACAGGACAAGTGGCTGCTTATAGCCAAATATGAGAAAGAAGATGATGACTAATTATACTATCAGATCTGGACTTCGAATAAGGGCCATCTAAACTGAAGGCCGTTGGGATTTGTGTCTAGTGGATATATATCGCTGTGAAGTCCCCCGGTGACATCAGGACGTACACAACAACAACAAGTCCAAGCTCCAAGTATTTCACCTCAGCCAACTCACCTCTGCCAACTCACCATTACCACACGCAACCACCATCCATCTCAACACTTTTTGATTTAAGCCTAGTCCGATCCTTCTCTCCATTTCTGATCCCTTCTGTAACCGACCTATATTAATGGAAAAGTGACTGACTTGATAGATAAAGAGGACACGAGAAAGATTTGGGGTCATCTCCCTTCTTTAGGGTGGGATGGGGAAAAAAGAGGGGAAAAAAGCGGAAGATTCAACCGCACGAAAATACACCCAGGTCTTTTGTCTGAGTCAATACTCATAAACTAATAATATTCCTGGTGTCGGCTGTTAGAGGAGGCGGAAAGGATCGTCTATCTGCAGAAGGCGGCAGGAAAACATGAAAACGAATTTTGGCAATTTATGCAAACACTCATAACCAGTGCACATTTACGGATAAATGACCCAAGATACGAATCGGAACGAGTATTATCAGGCTTTGTGAAAGGAGTGCTATTTCCGCTGTGGAACTGGTTGGAAGAAATTTTGAGCCTTGAGTGGAGGGAGCCAAGCTGCAAGTTCTATACTTATGTCACCTTGGTCACACCGACTCGGATATTCGTGTCCGCCGACGACGTCGATAGTGACGTAGTTCATGCTGTCAACATTATTTTTGCTCACTTTCTACTTTTACAATTGCTTTACCTGATCTGTACTCCAGTATTCCATACCAGAGCTCAAATTATTCTGTTCAAATGCCACGCGAAGACGAATCGGTAGCGGCGCAAGCGCCAGTCCCCGCCTCGAGAAATCTTTATCCCGACGACCTATTATTGGTCAATCTAATACAGTTATCCAATGCATACTCGCAAGCTCACGCTAAACTTAATACACATACATATTATTGGTCGATCTAATACAGTTGTCCAATGCATAATCGCAAGCTGACACTAAAAAAGTTTTTGTCATGTATAATAGTAGACATAAAGACCCGTATAACTAATATGTAGGACGAAACGGAAGTAGGAACGCTAATCGCCAGATGCCAAATGCCAAATGCCAAAGTAAAGGTCAAATTTAATCAGCAAAATGTAGAAATAACATGAGCTCAACATAACGTACCTTTTACTGAGCACAGAAACAGAGGGAGTAAAAGTAAGTCGAGGGAACAAGAGAAAGAAGAGATAAGGAAAAACGTAACATGTCGAATATTTATAGGAAAAGTACACACTGCTAGTGTTGCCGAAGGCCGGAACGGAATGGAGAAGGAAAGGGGACCCTGACCGTTCACTAGTGGTCCGTCTGGGCTCTAAACCAGTTTCAGCTCCCTGGACCGTAGTCCCAGAGGGAATCTTTTAATAAATCGCATAATCAGGTGAAATTTACATAAGCAACGAATCATGTGCGTTTGGACACGCGTATCTTGATTCGCCTACGAGCATTCCCTCCTCCTTGTATTCCTCATAAACGATTCAATAGGTAATTACAGAGCTGAAATTAGGGTCCTATTTTCAGAAGGAATCTACTTATTGATGCAATGTTGAGGAAATTGCGACAATCCTGAGAGCGCGTGACACGACTCGCTGCTGTCACGCTCCTGCTATTTATAGTAGGGACAGGTTCCAATGCGCTAGAGGGCTGGGACCGGTTTATAAATAAAAGCAAACCGGCAGGACCAATTAGTAAATGGTTCGGTTCCGTCAGTCTATTATAGGTTCGGTTCGCGGTTTAAAACGAATAGGCCCAGAGTACGCACAGCAATAAAAACAAACGTCAACAGCACACAAATGCTCGTGACTAACAAGGAACGATGACTAAAAGAATATACGTAGTGCTGTAATGTAAAAACATGTGTGTAAGCATGATTCCTACGAGTCATCAAGGCCACGTAACGAAATAAGGGACTGTCCAATAGGAGACGGCGACGCACCACAGCCGAAGCATTAGCGCGGGGATAATACCATTTAAAGTATAGAGTGATCGAGGATAGTCAGGATTCTCTTAGGACTCGGAAAAGGGCATTCATATCCACACGACAACACCCTTTCCTTCTCCATTCTCGTAAACTCGAATTACTAAGGAAGCGGGGATCTCAGCCACCGCTGGGAGCAGCAGATTTAGCTTGGGATTCGTCGTGGAGGTGGAATATGAAAATTATTAGGCAAACACCATCGGAGGGTTCAATATGTGCTTTTGGTGTGTAGGTATGGGCCAAGGAGATGATAATGCGAGTACAAGGGTGACCATACGGTTGCAGCTAAAGTACTTGCTAACACTTTCCGTAGAATCATTGTCTAAAAGCATCACTCGGATATCTGATATATCTATAATTCCTGGAAACCAGTTATTAACCTGTAGGATCACAACTGTCCGGTGGAAGGGTTGTAAAAGCAACTCAGTATGGTACGTACGAACGTTGACTTTTTGCATCCCCGTTCAGTTAACATCGCGTTGTACAGCTATCGAATACGAGTATTCATCTTCTCCTCTACCACGCTTGATAAGTCCTTCATCACTTGGTGGGATCCTTCCTTCTGTGTCAACACCAAGGAACAGCACAAGCGGGGTGTCATCCCGCCTTCGTCAAACCTTCGACTGTTTCGGTCTATCTTCGGAGTCGCCGAAGTGGATATGCATCTAGGTCGAGGCTGTGGCATCGGGAATAAGTCCCATGAAGGCGTGCCGCCATCTCTAGCGACATCGCTGGAAGAGGAGTTGGGACGTCACATCAAATGAGAAGAATAACGTCCAATTTTGTGACTGTACACAATGTCGATCAGCAATCCTTTTTATTGTGGTGCGCGTTGTTCACGTCCTGCAGTATGCCCGATGGTTGTTGGATATCCAGGCCCAAAGAAGTGCCCCACAGGATGTTCAGGAAGACAAAAGCAGGTTTAACGAGAACTTTTGGAGGAGGTACCTGCCTTCTAAAAGGAATGTCGCATTATCCTCCTATTTCCTTTCTATGTTTGCCGTATCTTACCTTCATCGTCTCATTATTGAATCCCTGCTGTTAATACATCTGTTTAAATCACCCTAACTGCGCTTGTGCCACGTTGTCTCCTATGAAAGTGACAGCGAATCCACCCCCATTTCCATATTCCTCCTCTAGCAATCCTTTCTGCAACGCGTTGGGCTGTAAGACTAACTATTCCCTTGAGCCGAGGTGTAAGTAAAGGTCAGTCGGATTGAGGGGCAGCGCATACGGTGAATAAGGCTTGAACCTAGCCGACAACATTCCATTATGTAAAATATCCACTTCAGATCTTCTGTGCATCCTCGTTTCTACAAGTCCTCGGTATTCCACCAATAAGGGTCACTCGTGGCTGCTTACAAGTAAAGACTACCGTAGGCCCTTTATCCGCCGATGGCGATGAAGATTATCAGTGCCTCCCAACTTGCAATTCTTCTTCCCCAGAAGGATGTTGCCTGTGTGTCAGAGCCATTCCATTCCTTCCAAACTAGATCAGAGAACAGCTAAGTATATAAATTCAATAATTCAAATAGGGTGGCGCACAGCCTACTTATTAAGGTGCCTCAACCATAATGGTAGTTAATCTCTAATGCCACTACATTGCCGGATCCCGAATGGCAGGATCGCTTACTTAGCCTAAAGGGAACGTTGGAAGTCTTTTTAGCCTCGGGACTAGTTTGATTTCCAACAAACTTTCCAAAATACACCATGATCGTCACAGGATTTTTACTCAGTTTTCAGAAGTTTCAGAGCAACTCTATCCAAAGGCAGTACAGATAACTTACATCTCATGCTTTGATAAAAGAATGACACGAACGTTCTTCGAACCGAGCCTCCATCAGTAAAACGTGCCACGTGCGCTAAACTCTCTATAGTGCTAGGTAGTGCTAGGTAGCACTAGGTAATGACGGATTCGCTAATCGAAGCTAGGAGTTGGTATATAGACTATATACCACCGCCTATCGCTCCTAGCACGAGCGCTAAAGTGGATTCTGTTTCAACTTTCCTGATGTCGAACCCCTGCCACTACCCTATACAACAAAAGCTGTGCCACATATGGGTGACGGTATGTGGCAGTGCCACCAAGTGACCACTGCTGTCCACCAGAGCTCTTACCAAATTCAGACCCTGAACCCCATACTGGAGTTTAAATCAACCCTTGACTCTTGAGCTCGAGGTATAAATACAGCCCCTCTTCTCACTAATTCCCCCTCTCAAACTTCCTTAAAAGTTCTCTCTCTACCCTTTACTCTAAAACACTCTAATACACATGTATATCCCATCTGTAACATCATTTCTTAACAAACTGGAATGTTGTAAAGCAAGAAACCATTGCTTCACTTAGCATAAAGCCTCAAACTCACCGACATTTTTTTAGGTGGCCAATTCACTCTGGTAGTGGCTCATCGAGCTTGGCAAGCTTGAAAAGTAAGAGTACGCCACTGAAATAGTGATTCCTTCTGGTCAGCTGTTTGCTGGAAGGACAGTTGGTGGTGGGACGAGAGCTAATATTTATGGGTCTAGGTACGTTTTTACTCCCACTACTTGCATTGTTCTCTGTCCTAAATCTACATACTTTACCACAGACAATCCGGAAGTGGGTGCCCAGGTCTATCCACATCATCTGTATCCAACCATGGTTTCCCTTTCAGCTTTTGGCCACTAACATTCGGTGGTGCAACAGGTTTCACAGTTGTAAGGGCCACCCTCGAAGCCGAGCGGACGTCACGCAGAGCTAGCAGAGGGGAAATCCAAAGATACATAAATGAACGAAATATATACACACGACGGGAATCTCACCTAGCAGAGGGGAAATCCAAAGAGAAAGACTTGGATTGCCTCTGCTAGAGTAAGCCCACTATATACCATCCGGAAACGGGAACGTAAACCCAAAAGGAAAATGAACAATGATCTGATGAACTCGGAAACAATAAAGAAAGGGGAGCAGACCAATGAAAAGGAAAATAAAGGAAGCGGAAGTGAACGGAGAAACAATGAAACGATCCCGAAAGCCGACCAGCGCTAAACAACCCATCACTCATGCACTATGACTATATGCACATATATCCTCCACCAGCCGACCACTGTCCCCAACCAAACCTCCCACTCTCCGGCCACAGGAGTCGATGAATGTGCTCAGGGTGAATCCCGCGTGGAATTGCTCCCGGAGGGTGCTTGACACGTCCGGGCGGAAATCTAGGAGCATCCCCTGACAGCAGTCACACATAGGATCAATAATCATGAAGTAAGCTATTGTCAGGGGACACCTCCAGATTTCCACCCGGAACCTTTCTGTCCGGAACTATCCCTCGCGTCAACCACCCTCAAGTAGCAATTCCGTGCGGGATTCACCCTCAACACATTCATTGACTCCTGTGGCCGGAGAGTGGGAGGTTTGGTTGGAGACAATGGTCGTCTGGGGGAGGGTATATGCGCATATAGTCATAGTGCATGAGTGATGGGTTGTTTAGCGCCGGTTGGCTTTGGTGTCGAAGATGTCAAAAATCGAGAGAGTTGAAAGCCGTGGTGCGAATGCGACGAGGGGTGTCAGGATGAGTGAGATGGAATTGTGTGACCAAGTCCCGCGCGGCCATATCCTGTTCGGCAACCCATGAGTTCTCCTCATACCCATAACCTTTCCACTTGACCAAATACTCCAATCGGTTATGGAATAGCCTACTATCCAGCACCTGTTCTACCTCATAGTGCTCTTCTCCATCGACCAATTCCGGTGGGGGAGGTGGATCCGATATCTGTCCGGGAATTGGGTCTGGGGGCGCATGCAAGAGCTTGACGATGTTGAAGACCCGGTGTATGTGTCTCATTCCGAGCGGAAGTTCGAGTTTGTACATATGCCGCCTGGGTTTGCCTATGATCTTGAACGGTCCCAGATAACGATGACTGAGTTTTTGAGACGGTCTGGTGGTCTTGATGTCGCTGGCATTCAGATAGACCTTGTCACCGATCTGATATTCTGGCGGGGGAGTCCTCCGACGATTGTAGTACTGCGCCATGTTGTCCTTCACCTTGGTGAGGGCCGCTTTCGCCTCTTCCAACGATTCCTGCATTCGATCCTTGGACTCGTTGACTGTCTCCAGTCTCGAAGCCGGTTGTTGAGGTTCGAAGCCCATGCGCGGGTTCCATCCGGAATCCAACATGAAAGGCGTGTGCTGGGTCAATGAGTGGACGTGGTTGTTGTACTGGAATTCGGCCATGGGTAAGAGTTCATCCCAATCATCCTGCTGCTGGTTAACAAAAAGCCGCAGGTACTGTTCCAACTCTTGGTTTACCCGCTCAGTCTGACCATCGGCCTGGAGGTGGTAAGCTGTTGTGGCCGCGAGCTTGATGCCTAGCATCCGGTAAAGTTCTCTGGTGAACTCAGCGACGAACTGGGGGCCACGGTCGAAGACGACTTGCTTCGGGAGGCCGTGTAGCTTCCAGACGTTATTGAGGTAAAGCCGCGTGGCTCCGAGTGCAGTGATAGTGGTGTTCGTAGGAATGAAATGAGCTCGTTTACTCACTGAATCTACCACATTCATAATGGCGTCTGCACCGTGTGCCTCCAGAAGTTCCACCACAAAGTCTATGCTGACCGTATCCCACCTGGCCTCTGGGACAGAGAGGGGTTCGAGTTCTCTGGTCGGGGCCTTCCTCTGGATCTTCGTATGCAGACAGAGGTCGCAAGTCTTGACGTACTGACCGATGTATCTTGACATTTGGGGCCACCAGTAGCTGCACGTAACCAACTCCAGCATTTTCCATCGTCCTGCATGCCCTCCAATCCGAGAATCGTGGTGTTGGAAGACGATCCTTTGATGCAGTTCAGGATTGGGCGGAACAGATATCTTGCCTCTGAACAACAATAATCCGTCCGATTCCATCTATTCAGCCATCCGTACGGACTTGACATTGGTCTTCTTCAACTCTTCCGTTGCCTTTGCCACCGCCTCTTCCAGTTCCACATCCTTAAAGGGGTTGTGGCAGGGGTGGATTAGGGTACCCTAAACAGAGGGGAATTGGTATAGGTCTGCACTCGTTGAGGAAGTTCTAAAGGTCGAACACCATCCTATAATCAATGTAAGCTGTTTGTCAAGCAATGTTTGGCGTACAACATACCCAATATCAAATGACAGCTGTCACTGATTGCATCAGTGCCTTCTCAATCTCACACCTCCTTGCCTTCATATCCTTCTTCTCGTCAGTTCGTTTTACCGCAAGCTCCTTCTCCTCTCTCCATAAAGGACCAATATTGATCTTTTTGATGTTGCGTCGTTCAACCTCTCTGCCCACCTGAATTTGTATCGTTGAAGGTGCCAGTGGTTGTGCCGAAGTAGTAGCTTGAGGTGTTGATGCAGGTGCTAGTGACGGTGGACAAAGTACAACCTCTGTATGGTGGGCCCTACATTGATCTCGAAACTGTTTATTTACAAAGGCATCAAGATATTCATGCTTGCAGCATGATTTGCATAGTTTCGAAATGCAGTTCATCGCAGCTCGGGTTGAAGCTCCATTCTTGCTTCGACACTGCAGACAATAAATATATTTTGATGGTTGGCCGGTATTTACGAGAGGTTGCGGTGTGGGTAAGTTTGCATTTAGAGGTGCATGATGTACCGTATTGCTGATGGAAGCAAGACCAGCATTTACAATTGCCGGAGTGACTACAGCAGGAGTGGGAGCAGGAGGTGCAATCAGCTGTCGAAATGGTGCTTGCAAGAGAGGTCCATTAGGCTGCTGAGCAGGAAGAGCTTGAAAGGCCGGTTGAACTTGCACAAACTGTACATTGTGCTGCGCTTGCTGGTTGAGTGCATTTGCAATTAACTCAGTGATATGGTATGGGTAAGGCTGAGTATGATATATTATATTATGGCATAGCTTATGGTTGGTGCACTGTATAAATAAAATACATGAGCCAATGCTAAGTTACGATGTTCTGTCGCGTACCTGTTGAAAGATTACACCTTCAAGTTCCTTCTTTGTACTTCCTTTATGTGCACGAAAAGGTCCATAAGGATGGCCACAGACACGACAAGTTATGAGTTTAGGGATTTGAGGAATAACGAGCTGTTGAGGCTCCATGTCGACGAGACAGCTATGCCAGAAAAGCCTTGAGAACCCAAAATAAATTTGCTCGGTACCGAGCATGTGGGCGCACAACCGCGGACGTGTTGTGGACGAGTCATGGAATGCTGTGGGTGCCAAGTCCAGGTTCAGAGGTTCGAGGTTCGAGGTCCGACGTGGCGGAGCTCCCTGCGGCGCGGAACTTCTGCTAGTTATGGGCAAATATTGGCTCCATTCAGGGTCAACTGAATTGAAACTGAATTGTGTGCCTAATATTCGCAACCAAAATTATTGCTATCCAATACACTCTAATGCTGACAAAAAATAGCGGATCGCACACCGTATAGGCTCCCACTAGTATTGGAATGTATCTCTTATATAAGCGAGGCACCCCTCCTTTCAGGCTGTAGAATGCCGTGAACTGAACATGAGCTATTACACACCTCCAGAAGGAATGCCGATTCGTTTCGGGCGATCAGAAGCCAAGACCCCGAATTTTCCGACAGGTAACCTACGGTTTCGATGTTTAGTAATACTGTCAGCCTAAAAAAAAACGATATCCCGTGCTCCTATCACTGGCAATCACTCCCTTCTCCTTGCGCTACAACCAATGATCTTACAAATCAAGGAAGTACTCTCCAACAAACATAGCAGTCCGAACCTAGCTCCCTGACCCCTGGATACCCGAAAATATTTTTAGATAAGCCAGGGACCGCTCCCATCAGGGTCTAGAGCCCATTATATTAAGAGAGAGCTGTCGGCGAAGACGTGCTCGGAGAGAGGGATCAGGACCCGGGACACCAGGTCCGAAAACTTTGAACCAAGGTTTTCGATGTGTGCGAACATTATCGAACATTTAAATAATACATACTTCTATCACCCGCAATAGCCCCCTTCCCCTCGTACCACCACTAATTACCTTAAAAAGAAAGCGGGGACTTTTGACCAAAGTTTGGGGTGGACCTAAGGTCCCTAACTCCTGGCTTACCTTGTATGGCCTCTCATGCACAGGCTAGCCGTGTGCATGGGCAATACAGATAGGATAAGAGTTTTACAGGCACCCTATTCGGAGAGTCGAACGTTTTACGTTAATATCCAATCAGCTCTTTTCTGTTTTCTAATTCGCATCCGCTTCGCTATAGAATTTGGCACATTGCGCTGATCAACTGGCGAGTATATAGCAACTTGACACATCTAGCTCATTGCTTCGGACTAGCCTCTTAGCACATCGTGCCAATCTGTCAACGGGCGAGTATATAGCAGCTCGACACATCTGGCTCATTGCTGCGGCTTACCCACTTGGCACATCGTGTCAATCTGTCAACGGGCGAGTATGTAGCAGCTTGGCTCATCTGACTCATTAGTGCGGATTACCCACTTAGCATGTTGTGTCAATCTGTCAGAGTATCAGCCTAATAAACAGTGCTCTTTTGAAGTACTATGCCGCGACAGGATGTCGTGCCCCCACAGAACTGAGCCGGTGCCAGGGATAGGGAAGACGTGTCACGAAAGCGTGTCAAGGTATGTGCGGTGCCGAGGCCGGTGCCAGGGATAGGGAAGATTTGTCACGAAAGCGTGTCAAGGTATGTGCGGTGCCGAGGCCGGTGCCAGGGATAGGGAAGATGTGTCACGAAAGCGTGTCAAGGTATGTGCCGCGCCGGTGCCGGTGCCAGGGATGGGGAAAATGTGTTACGACGTGTGTCAAGGTGGGTGCAGTGCCAGAGCCGGTGCCAGGGATAGGGAAGACGTGTCACGAAAGCGTGTCAAGGTATGTGCATATATCCTTGGATCATATTTAGAAGTTATAGGCTCTTTGTTTTGCTAATCCAAGAGTTCTGTTCAACTATATGAAAGTAGCGTTCAAACAAGGCACTAATGTGGAATTTTCTGGCTGTTATGAGATACCAGCTGACCCCCAAATATCTTATCAAGACTGTGTCAAGTTTATTGTGGAAGAGATATGGAAAATGACAGGCTATCGTTGGACGTGCGTGCTTCATTTTTACATTCTCTCTTTATAATCCAGTTTCTAATATATTCTAATATTTCCAGTGTTATTAACCATCAAGATTTTGTTGATGATATTTCATCAAAATATTACTATTGTCAAGATGCGGCGCATATGAAAAAACCAAAAAAAAAGAAGGGTCTCAAGCCAGGCTGCAAACCGCGAGATAATTCAGGGATGGACCGTTTCAGCTGTGGAAGCCACCTCCATGTATGCCCTAGGCATGTCCCAAACGTGGGCCTTGAAGTTTAAATGCTGGAGGAGAAGAAACTCAGCTCGACAAACGTGTACTCATCATCAATGCGAGAGATGCCATCGACCTATCAACACTCACGCATCGTGATCTGAGCCGCTGGAATACCAAAATTTCTCGTGTTGATACACACGGATTTTAGTTACAAATGACAACAAACCTACATCCTGGGACGCCCAGAAAGAAAATCACAGGTTCAGAGCAGTCTATAATACTCAACAGGATCGAGAAAGTGATGTGAATAAATTTCCGGATCGACCGATCTGTCGATAATGTCATACGTGGCCTTGTATTAATGGTGTTATTATGGCGCAGCTCCAGGGCATAAAGACAGATCCATCGTTCAAAATAGTAACAGATGTGTCCAGCTTATCTGACGCTTATAAAAAGGTCCTTGCAGGGCCGAACGTAGATCGACCTCTCCAACTTACCTCAAACATGTCGCATACGTTACCTGACGCTTGGTGCTTTACTATTATCTTTTTCGCTCGCTATCTACATTTTTTACCGAATTTTACTTCAACCTACGGTATAAGCCAGAGCCTCCCAGCTTAAATCCTTCCTACAGGTCCTGGAACGTTGTTACGATAATACCGAGCCTCAACGCATGCGGGCCAGAATTTGAGCGAACAGTTCGCGGTGCCCTGCACAAGGATGCTACAAAGTTTATGTCGTGACAATCAACGAAAACTTGAAGCAAGCAACCAAAATTTGCGAAGAATTGGACGGTAGAGTGGAGATACGAGCATGTCCAGAGGCAAATAAAAGAATGCAGGAGGGTATAGTGCGAGAAGAGCTACGGAGGCTACGAATGACCAGTGAGCAAAGTGAACAAATCAAAGTGATTCAATTCCTCGATGATCACGTGTGGGCCGAGAATGCTCGTGAATATTTGCGCCATGCAATGGCCCCCTTTGAGAACGACAGGATTGGAGCTGTTGCGACGGCGAAAGACGTAGAAAGCATCCAGCAGAGTCCCTACAGCTCTTGCCTCGCTTTCCTCGCTGGCTTGCTCAACTGTGAGGCAAGATTCTACCTCGCTCGCCACAACGAAAGTGCGTACATTGCATCAAGCAACCAAACCTGCGGTGACTTACTGGCTCTCACAGGAATGAAATCCACGGATGCGGCAGATGGGAGCGTCTTCGTCGTATCCGGAAGAGCCGCGCTGTACAGGGCCGATATCGTGTGCGAGCGTCAGTTCCTACCGGCCTACACCGAGGAGCGGTGGCCACACAGGCCCAAGCGCTTTGTGTGGCTACCGAGCGTTGGACCTCTTAATGCCGACGACGATAACTTCAAGACACGCTGGATAGAAAGTCATGGCTTTGGAATTAAATTTCAGTCCACTGCAAGAGTGATCACCGTGCTCGGAGTGGATGGGTGGCGGACCTTTGTGCAACAAATGCTTTGCTGGTCTCGGACGACTTACCGGTCCAACGCGAAGACTCTTTGCAACCTTAGAGTCTGGAAGCAGCAACCCTATACGATGCTCACTGATCACTTTGTACAGTTGCTCAACTTCGCCTTGGTCTTCGATGTTGCACTCCTCTGGAACTGTTATTCTGCAGCCAAAGCAGTGCATGTCCAGCCAGTACTTGTATTAGCTGGCCTCATGCTGTGGATGAGCGCCACCAAGCTGTTCAAGATCCGAAACACGCTGCAAAGTACACCGGGAGATTGGATCTATGTTCTACTTCATTTCCTTTTTGGCTGGATGCACTCTGTGCTGAAGTTCTACTCGTTGCTTACGATGTTGCGTATAGGATGGGGTTCACGCAAACTCGGTGGGGAGTGCGTGAGAAGAAAAGGACCGAGGTAATCCGGATGGCAAGAGAGAGCATAACCAACTTAGTTATTGAGAGGTTAATCACTAGCTCTGGTAACACATAAAAAGAACTACATACAAACTCTGACACATACCTTGCCCTCAGCATTGTCTGAGATTGCACCTATTTTTGACATGAATAATTATCTCAACCAATGATCTCAGTATATCTAGAACCTTGAGTCTGACACAACAGTATGTGGCAAGCATCAGTATCTGCCAAAGGCATTATGTTCCCACAACTGTGACATTGTGATACACAATGTCTGCAAGAACGTCAAAACTTATTTAATTCATTCCTCAACAACCATTCCGCCATTTTTGATATAAACTTAGGATATTAATGACATATAGGTATATTTGATGTGTACCAAAATTCAGCCTAATCTGCTAAAACCCAAAGGCTAATGTAACTGCCCCAGGAGTAGAAATGGAGATCCCATCCAGGAGCAGGAGCAGGATCAGTGAAGAAGAGTCTGTGTAAGTGCCGACAGTCTCTGTGCGGAGCACGAGTCCTGTGAACACTGGGATAAAAATAAGAGGGAGTCGAAGTCGACACAAGGAGAGCGAGAGAGAGAAATCGAAAGACTTTTAGTAGCTCGCACTGTAGAATAGGTGGAAAACAAGATAATCATTTGAGAACAAACATACACGGTTTATATAGATTTCAAGACAACAGAAATAGAAATGAAAGGTAATAGTCGGAGCATAATGTCTACAAAGGAATCAAAGATGTCATAAAAGGAGCGATAACAACATACTTTAGGTAAGAAATTGCTTCTGGATTGGTAAGTTTGTGTGATTTAGTCGAATGATAAGGAAAGCGAAACATAAAGGAATCAAGAGGGAGGAACATCGGGGAGGCATACAAAGGAGAAGGGAAGCCGGCGATGACACGCGTGTGTGAGGAAAGCGGAGGAAAAACAGAAATGGTATATCTTATCTATCTAATATTAGAATCGCAGTGCAGGGAGCTCGTCTCCCTTACACCTCCTTGGGGCTTGAATGTCGACCGTCCTCGGTCGACCTACTCCTCCAAATCTTGTGGAACATCGGCGGCATCAACGAGAGAGGTTACGGGGATAATAGTGCGGGAGCGGGGGTAATAGGGGATAAGGCGAAAGGCGGCATAGGGGTTCTTGTAAACGGCTCCATCGAGTTCGGCAAGTATGTAGCCTTTGTTGCGAGTACGTCGAATAACAACTAGGGGTCCGAGATATCTTGGCTTGGATTTGCGTGAAAGATCGGTCTCGATGCTTGAGTTTCGTACCAAAACGAGGGAACCTGGCGTGAAGTCATAATCAACGATCAAATTTGCATTCTCCTTCTCAAATTGGGCAATCGACACGTAGCGAGCTTTGAGGACTCGTTCTTTGATTAATGATAAATCTTCTGGACGCTTCTCAAGCTGGCGGGCGCGGATGGCTATCAGTTCTTCGTATGAGAGAGGTTTGTCCAACTTTGGAATGAGAAATGTGGCCTCGGTAACGTCAAATGGGAGGATGGGTTCGACTCCATGGACCATATAGAATGGTGAAAAGCCAATATCCTTACGGACTGTGACGCGGTCGGCCCAAAAGGCATAGGGAGTGATTTCCGGCCAGCGAGAGATATTACCTGCGCATGCTTTCACGATAGATTCACGTATGGATCTGTGACTGCGCTCCACGATCCCGTTTGCTTGCTTGTTGTATGCCGAAATACGAATATGATTGATGTGGAATTTCTTCGAAAGCCAATCCAGAGCTGCAATAATCAGAGTGCCGTTATCTGTGATAATTTCTGCAACTGATCCCCATCGACATAGAATTTCCGTAAAAATAAACTTCCCAATTGCTTGACCTGTTTCTTGAGAAAGTATCTTGTATTCCGCATAGGAAGTGAGTGAACATCGACATTGTACGATGTATTGGAAGCCGGAAGCCTTTGGCATATGCATGGTGTCGAGATGTACGCGTTGGAAAATAGGTGCTGGGGTAGCAACGGTAGGGGGAATGAAAACATGTTGCGTATGTCGAAGCTGACATTCGTGGCAAGTCTTAACGAAGCAGGCAATGCTTCGGTCGAGTCCTGGCCACCAGAAGCGATCTGTGAGGTGTTTTCGAGTCGAAAATGCCTGTTTATGGCCGAGTTGGTCGTGTGCTTGATATATAAGTGAGAGACGCTTCTTGAAATCGATGATGACCAGTTGGTGCATCCCTGAAGCGTTTCTACGCCATAATTTTCCATCCCTAACGAAAAAGCGCATGGCCTGCTTGATAAAGCGCTTCAAATCCTTTTCTTCGAGTCCCGGGGGTTTCGTTGTTGTAGAGAGAAAATCGAAAAATAGCGGTAGAAGATTATCCATCTTGATGTCTTGAGCATTGCGAGGAATTTCAACATCTTGAGGTGGCGGTGATGTGAGAGAAAAAGTAATAAAATTTGGTGAGTGCGTCGAAGTTGTGACAAAAAAATTTCTTGATGTTAAAAGAGGTCTTCTTCGTCCATTTCCATCGTTATTAATCCATGTATTCACCCAAATACCCAATCCTAAAACTTCATCGACCCATCCATCATCCTTCTCCTCTATATCTCCCTCTACACTCCTTCTCCTTGATAATCCATCCGGCCCTGCATGATCCTTTCCTGGTACGTGAACTAGCTTAAAGGAAAATAATATAATAGCCGCAATCCAGCGGTTCATGGCGTTGTTAGGCTGGATGTCGGGATTATTGAGCATCCCACCAATATACTTCGCATCTACCTCGAGATTAAAAGAAGGTAAGCCAATTAGAAAAATCCGTAGAGCTCTTAGTGCTCTATAAACTCCGTAAAGCTCAATTTTGGCTTGAGAATAACGAGATTCGCGTTCGTTCCATGCAATTGATCCGTATCTTGAGAGCCTTCTCCGATTTTGCTCATCAAGCTGATAAACAATCCATCCGACGGCAATATTTGAAGAATCTATTGCAACAATGATACGCCTTCCGCATGCGTAATCGAGTGGTACCAGACCTGGCGCCGTAGTAACTTTGCTCTTAAGTGCGTCCATAGCAGCTTGTTGCTTTTCTTCCCACATAAATGCAGCATTTTTCCTGGTAAGAGCGACTAGAGGGCGAGCAATTTCAGCAAATCTTTCGATGAAAACTCGGACGACACCACAAGTCCCAAGAAATCCGCGAACTTCAGAAGTATTTTGACAAGCTGGCCAATTGACAATTTTTGACACTCGAGTGTGATCCGGTATGCACCCTTCGAAATTGCAAATGCGGCCGACGATATTGACTTCTGGCGTACCGATAAAAACTTTGCGTGCAGAAAACGTTCCGCCTGCGTGTTTGATGCGATGGAAAATACGATTTACGTCTTGAAAATGCTCCCACACAAATCTTCTGATGCCGGGATTTTCTGGGATTGTCTCGTAGGTGCCATCTTTTAACTCGTAGCGAGTCTTCGGTCCTAAAATAGGAATATCATCAATAAAAGGAGGTGCGACGTCGATTTCATCTTGTAGAATAAACGTAACATGGCCTTGAAATATTGCAACCAAATTAGCCCATCCCATAGGTAGGCATGTGAGTCGGTGTGGTCCTAAAGGAGTCTGAAAAGTCATTAAATCCCAGGATTGATCTGCCAGGCGTGCGTGATCATAACTGACGTATAGATCTCCCATGGAATAAATCGAACGGCCTGCACAATGTTCAGCATAGGGCTCGATATTCAGCGGTAATCCAGCATCCTTGACGGTAACAGCATTGAGTGGCTGAAGGTCATGAACGATCCTGAATTTTCCGTCCTTTTTCGCTACACAAAACCAATGAGAGCGGTATGAAGAGCTTGAAGGTTCATAAACACCACTTGCTATCTTCTTCTTGATGAATTGAATCACTTGTTCTTATAGTCCTGGCGGGATAGGGATTCCTTTTTGGGCCCAGGGCTCATGTTCAACCGTAGGAATGACGATTAGCTCGAAATAGTCATCTTGGAAGGTACCGCGTTCGGAATCATCCCATGCCAAGGCCTCCTCATTATTCTTCAAAATTTGAAAAGATAATTTGAGCTCTTCTTCGGTAAGAAACTCCCTGTCCACCTTGATCTCATACCAGCGTTCCCTAGTTAATCGTGATCCGAAGTCCTCTATAGGCGGTGGATTTGGGGAGAGGGGCGGGAGAGATGTCAGTGGATCTTCTGAGAAGTGTTGCTTTGGTACCGCTTCTTCTGGCATTGTCGTCGGGACCGGTCTGACCTTCCTATCAACAGGCTTGTATTTGAATCCTAGAGCCGAGGGTGCGAAATCGTAAGTCTCTCTAAAATAGCGGCCAGCAAATGGCGAATGGACTGATGTGAGTGCCGGAGTCGGCAATTCTGGGTTTAAACCATTCGTAATATTTGAGGCTACAAGTGGGGTTAGTACTGTCTGTGTGCCTGTAAACATAGATAAGGAGGTGGCTGTCAGGGCTGCTCCGGTGATCATTTGCGTCAAAAGGAGGTTGCAGGACAGCCCTGAGGTATGCACTCTAGCCACGTAAGGCCGCATAGCCACATGCAGCCTATATGCAGGTCTCAAAGGGTCTTGCATTACTAGCATGTCGCCTATGTCTTCGGTATCTGCCTGGCTGCCAACTGGAAGGGTTGTCCTAGTGAGAGCTGGTACATAGCATCCTTGATAATTCAAGCATGTACATAAATTGACATTCTGCCAATAACAAGTTCAAGGTTTTCTATGATGCCGAAAGTTGCTTTTGATCCTCCATTACGTCTGTCATAGAAAGTTGCATGTTCGTGCTGAAGGGTAGGCCTAATTCTCTTGCTGCCACGTCGCTGATGCATACAAGCTCTGCACCAGGATCATAAATACCTATTTCTGCATGTTTCCCCTGGATCTTAACGTCTAACTCCCGGATAGAAGCTGTATGCGGTGTCGTTGATTGCGCGAATAAAGATGTAGCTGTTTGCTCGGATTCCATTGGTACAGTGTTTGCCGAATATACTGGAATGCGATTAACTTTGCACCCATCCACAAAGTGCTTATGAAGATCTGGTGAGACTGCAAGGAGCTCTCGTTGCGTAATAGTAATGGGCATGTCTAACATCTTGTCGAAAACTGCTTGTGCGGCTTTGGGATCTTCTATTTTTGACTGGTACTGGTATTGCGGGATTTTCTTTTCGCTAGGCTGAACAGAAGTACTCGAGGTGGGGATGCCTGTGGGTATTGGCGTTGATAGTGGTGCTTTCCTAGCTGTCTGAGCCACGAACATATTGGCTGAGTCGTCTGGTATTTCTTGAATGAAACTGGAAGTTATGGCAACAGGGTTTTTGATAAGGTCAATGGTTAGAACAAAACTCTGGACCTGCTGTGCCAAGGACGTTGTTCCGGGTGTTGCTGATGTGCGTGCCTCAGCCTGATCTATTACAAACCTTATACCCTGAGGATGACAGGAAATGTGATCCTCATTTGGCCATCTCCAGTAACCTTCAGTGCTGAGCGAGATTTTCTTTAGACGAAGATATTCTTGTGTGAGAGGACATTGCCTTGTCCAATGAAGGTTGACTGAGTCCTTGCAGAACATACAGGGTGAGAAGACTGTAGTCGTCACTGCTTCAAAAGATCCGCTGTAATTGGGCTTGCTGCTTGGATTTTTGCATAAGTCGCTGGATATTCCGGCTCCCTTACATTCAACGACCTGATCCGCAAGAGCAAATCCTCCATATTCTGTGAAACTGGGGCTGACATAGGAGTGTCCAGAAGAGTTACCGTCCTGGTCATGACTTCAACAGATCCTCCTTGGGGCTTTGATTCAGAGTCTGGCGGCGCAAATCCTTCAGGTGGGTTCCTATCAAATGTGTCCACATCGAATAGATATTTGCTGGCTCTGAACACATCTGTGGATTTGTACGCCTTGCTACAAAGGTGGTCAGGAATTGTTGTAGTTAATCATCGCTCCAGGATCTTGCGAGTATCTTTGTGGAAGCCGAACCAATAATAATGATCATGTTCGTCTTCCGTGATGATCTGTTCCTTAATCAGATAGTGAGTAATCGCTTGAAATCCTCGTTGATATGCTCGTAGTTCAGCATTCGTCTGTATGGGTAATGTTGCATTATTCCACGTGAATTGAATGAGTGATTGCGGGGTATACTTCTTTTCCTTGAATGCGCCCTCGAAAGCTTCTTCAATAGTCATTTTGAATTTGATCCAATCGAGCTCTGCATAGCCTTCAAGCATCTTGAAAATGTTCTTTTGTCCACGAGATAGGTACCTAAAAATAAAAGCCACTTTCTCTTTGTCTGGAAGCTGCGCATCGTCCACACAGTTCTCGAAAAGCTCCAAAAAGTCCGTGATGTCATCTTTGCTTCCATCAAAGGTCTTTGGCGCATGATTTGAATCTGGTGCAGGCATAGCTGCACGTCCGGTTGCCAGAGTGGTCATTCTGTGTGGGGGAATAATAGAAGGTGAGCCGGGGAAGGGGTTGATTGGGGATGATGGGTCGGAAGGGAAGGGTGTTTCTAAATTTGAATTCTGGCTTGTAGATGGAACGCTAGAGGGCGTTTCAAGTGTAGGTGATGGTGATTGTGTCGGTGAATTATACCGGGAGTCTGGCAAATTGTCTTCTGCTGCGAAGGAAGGGAACTGGAGTGCCGGGCTGGGATTGAGTTGATAGGATGGGATAGCATGTCTAGTAATCCTGAAATCTGTTGGGCAAGACTGGGTTGAGTGTGCAGGACTCGGCGAATGAGTGCGTTGGCTGGGGCTCGGGCTACGAGAAGGTGTCTGATCTGGAATATATGGGAGGGCTTCAGGCTCGTGCATTGAAGAGGGACCAGCTGCAGGACAGGCCGACTGAGTTTCTTTGATTGGTGGCAGGATGATAGATTGTCGCAGGGGAGATGGGCTGGCTATGGTTCTTTTTCTGATAAGTGTCTTCTTGGAAATCTTGGCTATTGAAGATGCTGTTGCTGCCGATGGAGGTTGGCTACAGGAGTGGAGATTTTGACCAGTAGAGGCGGCCTTGGCTTTATCTGTCTGCGCAATGGTGCTGTTTAAATTCTGGAAATATAAATGCTAAAACAGTGATTACACTGCCATGAAAGTCTCAAAGGCGGTTACGCCAATGGATGTAGGGGATTTTCAAAGGAAAAGAAAAGGTATAAAGGGAGATTTTTGAGAACACACCAAAATAAAGAGACTATTAATCTCAGTGCGGAGAACGTTGCGTGGGGCTCCAATATGTAAGTGCCGACAGTCTCTGCGTGGAGCACGAGTCCTGTGAACACTGGGATAAAAATAAGAGGGAGTTGAAGTCGACACAAGGAGAGCGAGAGAGAGAAATCGAAAGACTTTTAGTAGCTCGCACTGTAGAATAGGAGGAAAACAAGATAATCATTTGAGAACAAACATACACGGTTTATATAGATTTCAAGACAACAGAAATAGAAATGAAAGGTAATAGTCGGAGCATAATGTCTACAAAGGAATCAAAGATGTCATAAAAGGGGTGATAACAACATACTTTAGGTAAGAAATTGCTTCTGGATTGGTAAGTTTGTGTGATTTAGTCGAATGATAAGGAAAGCGAAACATAAAGGAATCAAGAGGGAGGAACATCGGGGAGGCATACAAAGGAGAAGGGAAGTCGGCGATGACACGTGTGTGTGAGGAAAGCGGAGGAAAAACAGAAATGGTATATCTTATCTATCTAATATTAGAATTGGAGTGCAGGGAGCTCGTCTCCCTTACATCTGATTACTTTAACATTGAGAGTGAAAATAGTGAAGATGTCTAGTTAGTATATTGTAATCAATTTAGCCGATAATATCACTACAGTCTCCTTTATTCATATCTGAAATTAACACTTTATACACCCACTATATCACTCCAAAGTATTATCCATATTCAATTAGCATTATATTGAGCTTTGATAAGTATTAAACAAATACCACTCTTTTGTCTTCTCCTCCCAACACAATAAACTTGTGAATTTTATATCTCAAGAACTTCCGCTGTTTTTCTTCAAACATGGCTCAATATTTACAAAATGAGCAGGGCTACAACATATAAAAAAATCAGACCGAAATATGTGCTTTCATTTGAGTTATGTAACTCCCCCAGGCCATAGAATGTAAGTGACACCCTTCTACTATTATACTATGGTCTCATCCTTCCCTAGATCCCTCTGCAATTCTTCATTTCCCTGCAAAGCCTCATATCGTCCTGATGGCTCACTCTGTAGGCTGATTGCCAGACACCTGACAACCATTTTCAGTGGAAATGTCACGCAAATGGAACATCTCCTTCCAGAGGTAACAGAAACTTGGGGTAAAGTCCAAATTAAAGACAAGGGTGATTGTATAAGAACAGCTGCAGTTAGAGTGAATCAAACAGGGCAGGATCAATCATTCATAAAAGTAACTGACATTGTATCACCCTACCCAATATTAATTTTGTTCTGTAGTACAGACAATATATTGATCTGAACTCTCGGTTTGCAAGACAGGATGAACAAATGGTTCCAAAATGGTATTATGGCCAGTTAATCCTCATCCTGGTGTGCACCCTTCCTGGTCACCCATTATTCCGAAACCGCGCTCCAAGAAGGGCCTTTGTATTGGTAAAACCTTGTGTCATGAACGGACATGATGCTTCACTTGGAAATGTCTCTTACACCGAATTTCGTCCACAGTCCATCATTGACTTGGCTGCAATAAGTTGTGTTGTTGGCAGGGTACAGATTGGTAATAATGGGAGATGGTGTATTATTGACCGAAGTGAGCTCCATCAGGACCCATCTGGTGAGGAAGACCCGGAACTGATTGAGGGAATGATGGATGAAGGATTATTATGATTGTTGTCTATGTACATTAATGTTTGTAGTTATCAGAGCTATCTCCTGTCAAATATAGGTTAGAATCGAAATTTCTGGGTTACCCATGTAAAATACGTGGGTTACCCACCGAAAGTGTCCGGAATATCCACCGAAATTCTCTGGAACATCCACCGAAAATCTGCGGGTTATCCGGACGAAAAGAGTGGATTATCCACCTTAAAAATGTAGGTTGTCCGCCTAAAAAAATATGGGTTTCCCACAGTAAACAAATGTATTTCCCATTGTTTTATTTGGACGCCAACAACACCAAACGTTTCTGACCCACTAACAAACTTCAGTGGGTAATCTGCCAACCCACCACTGAAACGTGGGTAACCCACTTTTTTTCGGTGGGAACCTTTCCCACAGTGGCCCTAACTCACACTCCAGTCTTCGACGTATGCATTGCCTGCCAGTTGCATTGTGTGGGCTTCTTTTCGGCGCTGGGTTCCCTCCTCTACCTCGCTTGCTCCTAACCTCACTGTGCTTGCCCCCGCCCCCTCTTCTCTGCGCGCGCAGGACTCCGGCTCTCACTGTCTCCACCCTCCGCTACCCTCCGCACGCCCGGGATTAGAGCCACAGCGCATGCGGTCGACCCAGTGCAGGTCCTGAGGATGGCACCGCCGGCCCAAAGCTTACGGGATCTCCTGGGGACCCTCTCGAATTTCTCCGCCGCCTTGCACACGCCTACTATCGCCGCCACAGCCGCCGCGTCACACTCCAGCCTCCGGCGCATCCACCGCCCGCCCGTTGCACATCGTGGCCGTCCTTGCACGGACACACGCCGCAGAGGCTGGACCCCTTCTTCGACGATGACGACGAGCTCGAGGTTACGAGCAAAAGATTAGCCCCAGTACACATATTAGTCCTTTTATCTTTAGATTCACTCATGATATATTACAGCCGTTTCAGGTACCGATGGCGGAGTCTCATAATCACGTGACTCTCCAGAAAAATTAATCCTTTCAAAGATCTTTTTGTATCTGCGTGCACTCTTCGAGTAAATGTCTGTAATTTTGTATACTTAGGCTTTCGATACCGTGATATACGACTGTTTACTTAAATTCTTACTAAAACCAACCGTTTTATTCTTCAGAAAATAACTAGTAATATGCTCCTGGAGTCTTTCGTGAACCAGTATGACTGGGTTAAGGTGTGAAAATAAGCAGGAAAATTCAATAACATATTTATATTCAAACAATACTACTTGGACTGTTCTAGTAGGGGCAGTAAAGATGCGGGAACATGCGTGCTAGGCGAGTCTTGCCTGGGTGGACTCTAGTTCCCCACGACCCTCCTCCTATTATGGCACTTCAAGTGATGTTATTTGAAGATAGATATATTGTTGAATTTCCTAGCATATTTACACATCTTATCCCGTTCATACTGGCTCTCGAAGAGTGCACGCAGAGAATCACGCGATTCTGAGACTCCGCCATCGGTACCTGAAACGGCCGTAAGAGAACCAATGACATCCCAAGGCGAACGTGTGAGCGGCAAACTTTCCATCGATCCTCAAGGCTCCAGCGCGCCTCCCACGATCCTCTTCACCATTACGATGCCACCTCGTTGGGCGCACAATGCGAATCCGCCTCTTTCAACACCACCTGGGAATTATTATGGGAATATTCGGGTTGATGGAGGTCAAAACCACTTGGGAGACGCGTACTACCTATCATATGGAGCTGAGACGACGAGAGAAGGGGAAACTGATGATAAGGAAGATGCTAGTACGTAGATATACGCTCCATCTGATTGTATTTGTTTAATCTTAAATGCCGGTCTTAGGATATGTGCTAAACAAGCTGGAGCCTTATATCAATAAGAATGCGTCGTACAATTCTTACGAGCGCGAGCAGGAAGGGGCATCGATATGCCAGCCGGGAACTAGAGGACAGATCTTAACTAAGATACAGGAATGGATTACCGGAGAAGGCCCTCCTGTATTGTGGCTATATGGTCCTGCGGGGGCAGGAAAGTCGACCATCGCGCAGACCATCGCTAAGCAATGCGATGATCGGAAGAACCTCGCATTCAGCTACTTTTTTTCGCGAAGAAACGCAAATCGAAATGATTTAAAAAAGTTCATGCCAACATTTGCATACGAACTCGTTCGCACTCTACCCTCACTTGGTACATCAATGCGAGAAGTTATCCGTCGCGATCCTTCCATTTTTGATCGGCGTCTCGAACTTCAGGCCAACACACTCATCGTCGAACCGCTGAAGGCAGTGTCAGAGCAGATGCCTCGCATGGTTGTTGTCATCGACGGCCTCGATGAGTACTCAGATGATACTGGGCAACTTTCTTTGGAGAATTTCATCAGCGCTCTTTTTGGAGCTATCAAAGACATGCCCTTTCGCATTTTCTTTGCAAGTCGACCAGAGTCTTACATTAATGCAATATTCAAGCATCCACAACTGCATATCGAAATTACGGAGATCCCACTACGGGATTGGGGAACTACACATGATGTGTTTAACTACCTCAGGACAGAACTGTCACGAGTCCGAAAGGACAAACGGATTCAGGTTTTTCCATGGCCATCGGAGGATGACCTTTGGACTCTGGTGGGAAAATCGGAGGGTATATTCATTTATGCATCGACACTCGTCAAATTTGTTGGTGCCCGGAACTGTAACTCGATAAAGAGACTTCAAGTAGCAATGGAGTCACACAATGGCCTTGATTCCCTCTTCACACAAGTCTTAGATAGTGCCAAGGAGCATTCAGACTTCCTATTTGTACTTGGCATCATCATGTTCCTACGTGAACCACTTAAGCTTTGGCAGCTTGCTCTATTGCTCAAGTGGTCCACTTATGACATCCAGTCTGCTCTTGAAGGGAGCTTATCCATTCTTTATGTTCCTGAGGGGGGTGACGATGTTATTCGTCCATACCATGCCTCATTGCAAGACTTCCTCAATGACCTAGGTCGATCTGGTAATCATTTCCTTGACCCAGCAACAAACCACAAGACTCTTTTCCATACAAGTGCAAGGCTGATTCTAGAAGACACTGATTTTTTCACAGAGTCTGGCCAGGGTATTTACTATGCATATAGGAATTGGTGTTATCATCTGAGGTCATTGATCAATGATAATATCACCAGTGTTGACAAGACTACAATAGTAGCCCTAATGGAAAGGTTGAGTCAAGATTGTAGTACTAGGCTGGCTAGATTGAAATCACATGAAGTAGTCAAAATGTGGCTTGAGGAGCTTAAAGGGGTAATTGCATGGGCCAAAGTAAGTCGTTAATTATAAACTTTAATTGTGCTCAAGGTGCTCTTGCCATAGAGAGAACAAAATGACTTTGACACTTTGATTGAAATGGGAGAGCAATTACAAACAAATGTTCAGGTAAGAGTATCCAGTATAATGAAAGTGTGCGTACAGAGTATTCTCTGCATGTTTAGGGTGTAAGTGGCAGACCATTTATTGAAAATTCATTGCTTATATTGTTTATCATAGTTTGTATGTCAAAATATATTATGAAAAAAAATTGTACTGATATTCAAGTTTCATGTTTGGGAAGATGGTAAGCTCTTTTACATGATAAGAGCTTAATAATCAATTGCCTTTACCATTATCAGGCAGTAAGTTTCTTTGGCATTTTCAGATAGATCCTGGTATCAACACTTTTCTAGATTGTATGTTACTTCATAACTCATCATTCATACAACCATAATCACACGATTTTGCTTACCAGTATGTATGTATTGATGAGTCTGACATATTCTTGCATATTATAATGAAAGGAACTACTATTAGGATGTAAGTAATTAATATAAGACTCCAGAAACATTCTAAGATATATTAATCAATGATTTTTCTAGGCAGTGAGTGTTGATTTCAGTTAAGTTGGAGAAATATTGATAAACAGTGAATCTTATAACCATCTATGAAGCATGTGTGTCTAACTTCCTTCCCATCAATACGATAAACTCTCATGTTTAGGACTATAGTTTGCAAGTATCCAGTCTGCTCATCCATGAACACTTCCTCATCTTATTCTTGCCTTCTCTGCTTTCCAGTCTGTGAGTACCCTGTCTGTTCATTCATGACCACTTCCTCATCTCATCATTGCCTTCACTGCCTTCCAGCAAGTGAGTACCCTGTCTGCTCATCCATGACCACTTCCTCATCTCATCCACGCCTTCTCTATCTTCCAGCTTGTGAGTACCCTGTCTGCTCATCCATGACCACTTCCTCATCTCATCCTTGCCTTCTCTGCCTTCCAGTATGTGAGTACCCTGTTTGCTCATCCATGACTACTTCCTCATCTCATCCTTGCCTTCTCTGCCTTCCAGCGAGTGAGTACCCTGTCTGCTCATCAATGACCACTTCCTCATCTCATTCTTGCCTTCTCTGCCTTCCAGCGAGTGAGTACCCATTCTGCTCATCCATGACCACTTCCTCATCTCATCCTTGAATTCTCTGCCTTCCAGGGAGTGAGTACACTGTCTGCTCATCCATGACCACTTCCTCATCTCATCTCATCCTTGCCTTCTCTACCTTCCAGCAAGTGAGTACCCTGTCTACTCATCCATGACCACTTCCACATCTCATCCTTGGCTTCTCTGCCTTCCAGGGAGTGAGTACCCTGTCTGGTTATCCATGACCACTTCCTCATCTCATCCTTGCCTTTTCTGCCTTCTAGGTTGTGAGTACCCTGTCTGCTCATCCATGACCACTTCCTCATCTCATCCTTGCCTTGTCTGCCTTCTAGCATGTGAGTACCCTGTCTGCTCATCCATGACCACTTCCTCATCTCATCCTTGCCTTCTCTCCCTTCCAGCTTGTGAGAACCCTGTCTGCTCATCCATGACCACTTCCTCATCTCATCCTTGCCTTCTCTGTCTTCCAGGGTGTGAGTACCCATTCTGCTCATCCATGACCACTTCCTCATCTCATCTTTGCCTTCTCTGCCTTCCAGGGTGTGAGTATCCTGTTTGCTCATCCATGACCACTTCCTCATGTCATCCTTGCCTTCTCTGCCTTCCAGCTGGTGAGTACCCTGTCTGCTCATCCATGACCACTTCCTCATG
>KN837077.1:108518-122599 GCA_000827215.1 Sphaerobolus stellatus SS14
CCTAATAATAGATTCTGAGAGATTTAGACATGCACGTTGGCTCAAAAAAATAGTCGCGAATGCACTAAAATGTGATGAGACTAAGAAAGTTGGCAGTAGGCTACCCTGATTGACGTACGCTGAAGTATTCCATTCGAAGAGCCTATCACAACTATAAAGCACAAGTTAGACCTGTTTAGGGGAATGGCGACGCTCTCTTACAACTGTTAAAGAATAGTCAATGCATATTCTTAGTGTAAAGAAAATGGACGCCCACCGAAAATGAGATAATCGATGGGGTGTTAGAGACTGCATGAAAGCTCAGTTATTGTGCGTAAGACGCTGAGAGCCTAGGACTGTACCAATCAATCCAAGTATCAGATAGCACAAAGGAAAGTATCGGTTCTAGCATGAGAAAGATTAATTACCTTCGTTTGAACCTGAGGGATAGAGCTACTAACAAGAATAAAGGCAACTTTTCCAAAGGTCCATTTTTGTTTCCATATATAAGTGACCTTGAAGACAGGTTCAATATAAGCATCTGGGGAAAATGGTACGACTAGCGCACCTCGAGATCAAATGTTAAGACTACCAAGAAGTGAGGGATATTTATAAATATTTGAAGTAGGGCCAGACTTACGAGACTCATAAAGAAGGAATGCAAACGTAGCCACATAGGAACGACGACTAATGGCATCTAAAGGAACATAGGTGAGTCTCTAACACAAACCAAATAAACATCAGCCACGCATACCTCCAAAAAAATACACCTCCAGAAACTTCTCTGTTTCCATGTTAGACAGGAGTAGAGTTGGGTAGAGTGCAAAACGAATGACAACCGTTAGCCAACCTGAGCACTTTCTAATGCACCACAGTCTACAGACGCTGACTTCATATACAGTTGACTATCTCATAATGTATGATGTCATAACGTATAATTCTCATAATGTATGGGTTTGCGGCCATTCCCATTGATGTGTGCAGGCATTTTGTATATCGTATAATGTATAGGGTTTTAGCTCAAATTATGCATTATGAGATGACCAGATCAGTGCCATTTCTTTGTATAGGAGAGCTTCCTGGCACTAGAAGCTGATCAAAACAATCAAGAAACAGCTCAGAAATCACATATCCTATACTCCTGCAGGTGAATACAATCAGAATTTCTTGGCCATGCATCTACCTGAAGTGGAGGGGTGCTTGAAGTCTCATTTTGGAGTGTGGTACAGTTGTGATGAATGGAATCTGGTCTACAATGCTGTATTGAGGCTAAGAACAAAGCAAAATTGGAACTGGAAGCACTGAGCAAAAGTATGGGATGGCAGTTGCACATGGTGAGATCATTGACGTTGACTCTGATGACGAAGAGGATGAGAAGCTTGGGATTGCTGATGCTGCCAAGTTGTGTGCCTCATTGGAAGTGCTCTCCATTCAAGGCAACAGCAGTTTAGAACCCATTTGAAGAAGTTTGAGACCCAGAACAGCAAGCAATTGACATTGGATAACTGGCTCGGGAAAGACTGAAGTCAAGTGCCGTGGTAGATGTCACATCATGTCACATAGTCACAGTTTTTCGTAATGTATAAATCTCATAATGTATGGAAAAGAGCCTCCTCCAGCATTATACGTTATGAGATAGTCAACTGTACTTACTTCATGTTTGCCGTCATCGGGACCGGCTTGGTATGGAGATCATTCGCGGAAGCAACGCATGGTTATTGCCGTTTTGCAAAATTGATGGCGGAGTTTTCAACTGAATTCCCATTCAGTAGTCTGCCATCCCTTTTGTACTGAATGGGAATTCAGTTGAAAGCCCCGCCATCAATTTTGCAAGCGGCAATAAAGGCCTGGACCCCTAAGCAGGCGCATTGAAGATGGTATGTACCTTGTATAAGTATTGACCGCTGTCAGAATTATCACCCTGCTACATTTCTAAAAACAGCTGAATGAGATCATTACGTCATCGCATAGCAAGGAATTTCGTATATGGACATTTTTCCCCCTAGTACCATCTCTATGCGGGTCTATGTACTACCTTCGGCAATCGACCTCGTTCCTATAGGGCCTTCATACCAGAAAGCCCGGCTACGAAATAGGCGTTTCAAAGCCAAAAACAAATCCCAACTGAATGTAGCATCGCGGACTGAACCGAATTCGGTAGGGCGAACATTATCACGAGACGCTCCCGCATTGTGACATGGCGAAAAGTTGGGTAAAAATGGAAATTTAAACCCAGTGGTTCTAAGTGTGAGTCTAAATTAAGCTCACATTGGAAGACGGCATGTACTCGCCAGAATAAGCATACATGAAGACACGGAATGCATATGTTACTAGGGGAGTAATTCATGGTGGCAGGCAGGCACGAATCGGACGCTGCGTTTCCTCCTATGCGTGCTAGTATCCCCTCCATCTCAAACTAGTTGGGCATCACCATCGTGCACCTCTTATGTCATGCCATAATGCCAATCTCTCCACCTCTCTGAGTCCAGGTCAGGATGATTCGGTATGATATCATATCCTGTATAGCTTCCTTCGAGATCCCCTTTCAGATGAAGCTACGAAGAACTGCCAGAGTCCTTGAACCACACTTTGAATGTTGAAGAGACGGAATATTGTTCGTGATTTCTAGAATAATGGAGTTATCCGGAGTGAGGCCAAGTCCTTTGCAGGCAAGGAATCCATCTAGTTCATCAACTTTCCGTGTTTTCATCTCTTGAATTATTTCCCTAAGGACGCTGAGGGATGTATACTAAACCAGCAGCAAGCTTCAGATTTCTGGAAAAACGAATCTTGACGGTATCATGACTCACTCATTCCAATCGTTTGGCGGTAGTAGAGCTTTTCCACTTTTGGCAATTTGCAAGAAGTTTCATGGCCGCTACGTAGTAACATTTCTTCCCGACTGAAAATCCAGCTTTCTCTCGGCCATACATAATGAAATATTTAGCCCGATACCTGCGACATTGACGGAAGGTAGGATCTCAAACACTAATCCCAAGTTATTTGAACCCACGGGTTGCAGTGCATCGATATCAGCATTTTTTGAGTGCGCTTGAGCTAGTTGACATCCGCCTTGAATGCGCATGTCCAGTAATGTAACGTTCAATTTCTGAACATCACCAGCCAGAAAAACGTCGTTTGATTGAGATGCCCTTGCAGTTTCTGCTGGCGTGAAAACCATAGCACTACACAAAGTTAATATAGGCTGGTTTGTTGCCCGGACTGCCGATCCTACAGCCCATTGACCGAACGGATGAATTGCTCCCAACTTCTTCGGTGAAGGTGTATGGAGAATAAAACTCAGTGGGATGTGGACTTCTATTTGATGCTGAGGATACACGTGGTTGAGAGCTAGGGGTGTGATGAGGGCAATGTCACTGATGACGGAGAACTTAATCAGAGTGGAGTAGATGGCACGTCGAAGTTTGATGATGGTATAACCGCTGGGAAGGATTCCTGGAGGTCCCGCCCAACTGTTGTCAGACAGCCAAAAGAGCTCGATACATTTACGAGGAGCACTGGGCGGAGATTGCAATCTGGAAGTGGTTAAGCGAGCAAGGTACATTGCGGTGACAGGGCCGTGTCCTTGAATAAAGAGCGAGAAGGAATCCCAATGGTCCGCCACTTCGATACCATGGTAAATGCACCACCGTAGGAGAGAGGACGGCGGATTCCTACAGAAGGACAATTAAGACGATTATAATAATAACCCAAATCGTGAGGATGATAGTGCTGAGCGGGTAGAGTTTCCACATCGGCGCTTTATGAAATATTCGTTAGTTGGCTTTGGAGCAACGGGGTAAGCTAAATGGACGACATATCTGGGAAAGATGTTATGAGTTCGAAATACCATGCTGTAAAACTTAAGTATGAAGTGACACAACCTATATTTGAGCACATTCATCAAGGTATCATGATATACGAACACATGAACTTAGGACCACCAGGAAGTAAGTACTTATGACGGACTATGCAGTGTCCTTCTGTGGACGGATGAGCTCCTTTTCTTAGATACTGCTACTATGTGTCTTCTGTTAAACGGGTCGTCGCCGTTGTCGGAGATAGAAGCGGAAAGTGCGAAGGTCGAAAATGAAATGAGGATGAAGAGAGGAGGTGCGCGATGCCTAGCGAGGTATGCGCATGTTGCCGTCCAAACAGATCGGCGACCTGTCCCGCTGTTTGCAGCAGCAAGGAGAATGTGCTGGCTTGACTCGGCCAGTGTGAGGGTTACGACATGTGTATTGTAGACAAAGACGACTGTAACTAGCGTCTATACATTAATCTAATACTATGTGTTTGGCGTTGTTTGTACCTAGTCTCCTGAAGCGTGTATTCTTAACATCTTCTGACACAGTCCGATTCCTCTCTCGCTATGACAAAAGCGCTACAAATAGAATAGCTTCATATTCTTTCTCTAGTTCCAGGATAAGTTGACAGCAGGAGACCGATGCTGCTGCTGTGATCTTGGAAAGCACAAGTACCAAATTGTGACTTCAGGATCAGAATCTTACAGCTCAAAAAAATCCAGGTGGAAATGTGGATTGGCAGTTTCTGAGTGATTATTAGTGTTGAAAAAATCCCAGGTGGAAATCTAACCTATGGCTGTACCCTGACAGTCACCAGGAGGTGAAAAAGTACACTCCACCAGCATCATCTTCAGCACATAGTAAAGGTGGGATCTGCCCGGTCTAGGTGGTAGGTGATTTATCACTTTTTGAGCACAGTCAGGAGCTCCATCCTCTCCCACACATGAGAATCTCATTTATTTGACTAATATTGTGCTATCTATCATCTTATATTAAGATCCCTATCCAATTCAAACTAACATATATCACATATATATTGAGAATCTGACTCATTGTAACCTCCAGACAAACCAAAGAGCAGATAATAATGGAATGAATGAAAGAGGAAGCACATGTGCAGACAATTGCCCACACTTCTAGCAACAGAGTCCTCCACATGCCAGTGCTCCCCATATCCCCCAGACAAACACAGATTCAATAGTGGAATGAATGAAAGAGGAAGAACACATGAAGACGATTGCCCACATTTCTAGCAACAGAGTCCTCTGCATGCCAGTGTTCCCCACATCCCCCAGACAAACACAGATCACAGAGTGGAGTGAATGAAAGAGGAAGAGCACATGCAGACAATTGTCCACATTTCTAGCAACAGAGTCCTCTGCATGCCAGTGCTCCCCACATCCCTCAGACAAACAAAAATCATAGAGTGGAGTGAATGAAAGAGGAAGAGCACATGCAGATGATTGTCCACATTTCTAGCAACAGAGTCCTCTGCATGCCAGCACCCTCCAAATCCCCCAGACAAACACAGATCATAGAGTGGAGTGAATGAAAGAGGAAGAGCACATGCAGATGATTGTCCACATTTCTAGCAACAGAGTCCTCTGCATGCCAGTGCTCCCCACATCCCCCAAACAAACACAGATCAAACTGGATCCTCTTACAAAAAGGTCCCATTCTACCTTAAACAGCCATTTTTTCATCCCAAAAAATTTTTACCAAAAATTTTGCCCAATCTTTGTGTTTAGTCCAAAATTTTCTGATATTCCTTAATCAATAATATTCTGGAAACACATCTGGAGACTTAGCCTTCCTAATTTCTTTCTCCCTTGACGTTTCTGTATGTACGTTTTTAATGGAATCATCACCAACCTTCCCATGGCACCCTATAGCCTCTGTGTCCCAGAACCAACTAGAGAAAGCTATCATTCCAACACTACCATACCATTTCTCATCTGGAAAAAATACACACTGAATCAGGGATGTCTTCACATCATTTTCAATTAATTTTAACAGTCTCCTCTCCTCATATTTGAAATTAACATTTTATACACTCACTGTAATATCTGCAGAGTATTATCCATAGTCAATCAGGATCATATTGAACTTTGATATGCGTTAAAAAAAACCACTTTTTGTCTTCTCCTCCCAACACAATAAACTTGTGATTTTTATATCTCAAAATCTGGTCTGCTGATTTTCTTCAAACAAAGCTCAATCTTCATGAAATCATCAGGGCTACAACATATAAAAAAATTAGCCTGAAATATGTGCTTTCATTTGAGCTAGCTAACTCCCCCAGCCTATAGAATCAAAAAACTTAGAATCAGCTACTACTGTGTATACTGTTGCTAATGGGCTAAGCATTTGTGTTAAATAATATGGCACAGTGTGGTTAGGATTACTATAATTCTTCTATTTACCTTCATTGCTTTGATGAACAAGAGTTGGAGCCAGTTGGAGGTTACTATAGATATTTCTTGAATGTCTGAACTCACCTGAACTCACTTTGAAGGTGGCAGCCAAAAATTGATAGAGATACACACCATGCCAAGCTGTCCCTGGCCTATCACTCATTTTGGGTCTTATGTCAGACGTGTTCTGCTTTCGGTGTGGTGGTGAAGCTTCTTCTCATGTTAAGTACTTAACTTCGCGATCAAATAACTTCACCACACAGTTAGTTGACTTAGAAACAAATAGTATGAGATATAAGCTTTACATTGTACTAGCATATCAGTGCAATATTTCCGCTCCAGCTCATAAGTGAACCAAAGCTTTCTGGTACGCCACTTGCAAGATATGGCTTGTCAGTTAAGGTTGGTCAACTGTAACATGCTCAGTGATGTTTCGAAGCTGGAGGGTGCAGCTATTTGAGAGAAGCAAGGGCAGAGGAAGCACAAATGAGTTTAAAAGTCTACTTTACCACTCTTTTTAATGAACAAGTATGTCTAGACATACCCATGATAGTGCCGACTCTGACAAAGAAAATATCCCCATCAAGTGCTCCCATGGCCATTCCTGTCTCCAGCAAATGCTTGAAAAGCATCAAGATGAAGATGAAAGACTTTTGCAAGAAGTCCGGGTCCAGGAAGATGAACAGCAGAAAGAAATAGTGGGTGGTCTTGATAAATTGACTGGTAGCATCACTGCCCTTGGCGACTTGCATAAGGCACAGATGGAACAAGAAGCACAGAGGCAAATGGAGGAAAGGAATAGGGAATCACAGATGTTTGAGCTTATGAAGGTTTTTGCTCAGCAAAAGAATAACTGGTGCACTTTTTAATATTTTTACTGCATGTAACTCTAATTATTTTACAGATGATCTCAATTACCCTTCCTCTTCATCCAGCTGCTCCTCTTCTACTTCCTCCTCTGCAGCCTCACCCCACATTGAATCTAAACACTGTTTGTCCAGCTCTGCATCGTCTATTGGACCCCCTGTAAAATATTCTTGAAGGGAAGGTGGCGGATATGTGAAATACTGTGGAATTTGTGGGTGATGGAGAATTGTGTGAGCATTGCAAAAGTATAGCAACAAGATAGAATGAACCACAAGGCGATAATAAAATCTTGTGACTTTGAGAAAAATCTAGCAGAGTGAATTGTTGAGTGACCTCCTTGAAAAGCCATTCTACTGGTGTCCTGATTCGGCTCATGGCAGTGTTAAAGGCTTGCTCCTGTCAGGAAACTGCTGGACCTTTGATAGGAGACATGTGCTGCAGTGGTATATGCAGGGTCCCTGTAAATGAAGAGTGCATCATCATTGGGTGTCCAAAAATGCTTGTCAAGAAGCTCTGCCAGACCACTCTCCTTATAGACAGTTTCATCATGCCTCCTTCCATCAACAGGGCCGTACATATGGATTATGAGGCCATCTGGGGCTATGACAGCATGATATTTGAGGCAGTGCATCTGCTTCCAACCATTATAGACGAGACACCGATTCTGGACTGGTCTTGCATTCTTCTGGAGAGTGCCATCAATAAGAGCTGCAATACAATTAATTGGTGCACCCTTGGAGTTAATTGCCTGAGCAAAGGAAGACAGTTTCTCCCTGGTTAAATGGGTGGGATTGAAGTGGAGGAGGTGTTTCCATTGTTGCAAAAGGAAGCTTGCAGTGATATGAGTGATCTGGGAGAAGCGAGACCTTTCCCATCCAAACTGCATCTCAACATTGCAGAGTCTTGAAGGCCAAGCTAATCTTGAAAGAAGCATGCACATGGCAGTAATTCAATCCTCTGTAATGCAGTTGTTGCACTTGATTTCAGTTGGTAGATCCAGAACAATGACAAGCTCTTCCACTTCAGCATGAGTAAATCTGACAATGACAGTTATATTAGGTTTTCTGATCACATTTGGCAGATTTATAACACACCTGAACTGGTTCTTCCAAACTACATTACCCAATTTGAACAGATTAATTTTAGCACCTTCTCTGAATCTGCCATGCTGTACTAAGAGTTTTGGTCCAACTCTTCTGCAAGATCCTCCATTAGGTTATAGAAAGATAGCCTTCTTGCAATAATAACTTCTTCCATGGAAAAAATGTGCGAAAATAGGAGCAAATGGGTTGTGTAGCTCTAGATATGTATGATACATCCAAAAGAGGCAAAAGGCCTTATCAAAGCTGCAGTGCAACTGCAGTTGAGCCTCCATATGCCCAACATCATAAAGCCAGGTGGAGGTGCCGAGGCTTCTGCGCAAGGTGTCTAATAGGACCTGTCGAATTTCGTCACTTTTGCTTAGCTTTGTTTCTATAGCGGTGGGCTTCATTTGAACTCAAAAGATCAAGTGAATCACTTCACCATTCATGCTCTAACTGAACACCAATCCAGTTCGAACATCTGGAAGGTCAAATGTACCATCCACGTCTATGATAATGGGACAGGAATGGTCAAACAGAATAAGCATTTGAAGAAAAGGGGTTTGGAGCTTTTTGAGTGAATCGGTCACATTCCTTTTGTTCATTTTTGCTTGAATCATATTTCATCATCTTGATGTTAGTATAGTAGTATTCTACACTGCACCCTATGAAGTGCTATCTTACCAACCAATGCTTGTATGTGTGTTGTTCCATTATTCCAGTATTATTGTTATCTAGCAACTGTACACAGTAATTACATAGTTGAGGTTAAAATAAATGGTCAATCCACAATGGATGCATTGAGATAGCCAAGATCACACATTGTGATGTGAGAAGACACTTCAGCACACAGACTCAATCGATAACAACAAGAGCCATGACACATCTTTCACTTATTTCTGTTATGTGGCATGTGTGCTACATTCACATTGGAAAACAAGCCTCTATGGACCTTATACTATACTCTAACAGATGTTAAGGCATTTGTATCATTTACATGATATATGATACTCTCTGCTTTCATCTTCTAAACTGAAGCATATCTCGCCTCATTAATATAGCACAGATAACATATCCCAAATCAGTCACCGCTGATGCCTCTATTTATGATTGCACTTAGCTGATAATTTGATACAATGTAGACTATATACCAGTCAACGTCAACCAACTCTCATTGCACTTCAACATTGCCTTCATTTTGCTCAAGATCCACCACATCCTCGATCCAGCTGAAGTCTATTTCCAGAATAGCTAACAATTGCATGATAATTGATGATTTCTTGAAATGTATTCAATCTTACCTTCAATGATGTCAACTTGTTGAATGGTTGCAGTATCCACATTCCCCAAAAGTTCTGCTGCAGTTATACTCCTGCAGCTGCGAAGTAATAGGTTTGTAATACCTGTTACCTCTGCCCTTCCTCGCTGGGCATTGAGAAACCTAAAGAGCACATCCTTAACAATAGAGACAATGGATAAATTTAAGTAGCTAAGTTCTGGACAGAGCCATTTGGAGAAATGTGTCTCGGATAACACGTCCAGGAGATGGACTATGGACCTGTCCATAATGAACAATGCATTCAGGTGGGTCAAAAATTCAAGAGCAGTTATTAAGAGCAAAACTACTCTTTCTGAAGGAAAGGTGACATTCTGACAGATCACTGTCTCCAATCCTGATGAGGCTTCAAAGAAATGGATCAGGCCCACCCATAGTTCCTGATTCCAACCTTCATCTTTAGTTAGAGTGCGTTCGGTAATGGGATGATCGAGAAATGTGTAATTTATCAAATGATCATTTCGCCGAGCGAAATGATCATTTTAGCAAATGAGACATTTTGATCGTCCAAGTTTCGCTGAACGGGTTTTGACTTCTTATAATTTGCATGATGATTTCAATTCGACTGACTGTATTCTATTCTCCCGCGCTCTCCTAATGCCGGCAAACACCTTTCGGGAGCTCAAGGAGCGCCGCCAAAAGGCGCGCAAACACTTTTTTGTGCTTCTGGCTCTCAGGGCTGGATTGTCAGCACAGGTGTTTATGGATAGGTAAATAGAAGGCTCGCCAGTGTCCCCCATGTTCGAAGGGAGACTGGAAGAGCAGTGGAGGAGGTTACGGAGGAGAGGGACAAGGATGGTGGAAGGAAGCGCCAGTGACATTCATGTGACGTATGAGAATGAGGGCGAACACCGAATGAAGCGCCGGTCAAAGTTGTCGGAAATGGTTGAAAATAGACCTCAGGGGGTCCATTTTCACTTGGCTGGGATAATTTCATCCAAAGTGATCATTTTGATGTGGAAATGATCGCACCCGAACAGCGTAAGTCAAACCGTGAATAGCTGGTAAGGATTAAATTTGAAAGGGAGTTTCAGCTCCAACTGTTCCAATAGGAATAGGGATGTCTCCTTGATTGAAGTGTCACCCTGAAATGCCACTACAGGGGCAACTGTAATCCGTAATTGCTTCAGCATAGGGCAATTGTCAAGAAATTGCTCCAATGCATCATAGGAAGCAACAGATATATCCAAAACCACAGATTCAAGGGATAACAGGATAACTCCTTCATTGGCAAGTATATTGACAGCATTCACCAGCATCGAGCTAATCCTAAAAATTGTTTGCACATCTTGACTTTCCTCATCTTGAGCAGGAATAGGAGGGAAAGCAGAGATTGTCAAAGATCTCGTTGGAGAACAATGAGTTAGATACATGTTGATGACTTGATAAATATTGAAGTTGCTTCGAGGGCCAATTCCAAGATATCCCCAAAGTTCTTGGAGTGAAAAGGCAATAGATCTCCAAAGTCTTGAAACTTGAGTGAAGACAAAGGGGGGAGACACCGGTGTTGTGAGGCTATCACAGTCAGTCATTGCAACCAACCACTTGAAGATCTCCCCAAATGACTCCGTTGGAAGACAAATTTCTATGTAGAAAGTTAGATCTTTGATCACAGTGTGAGTTCAAGCCTGGTGTACCCTCAGTGATGGGACCACCTGCAGATAACACCTTGATCAGCTCTATGTTCTGTTTCTCAGAGGTGCTGCCTTGTTCAATTGCATTAGAAATGAACCCCACTTCCAGGAGTGAGCCAAACATAGGGAATGACTGAACAGGCATGTTTGTGGTGAACTCAATATGCAAGTAAAGAGGACAAAGGGAGCAAAGGATACAATGCCTCGAGGTCAGTATATGCCCACATGACTTGCATAAACTACCCCTGCAATATTGTAACCTCAGAATATTCAAACATAAAGTGAGCAGGAATAATAAATAAATGATTGCTCATTACTAACTAGCATTTCTGAGTATATACATAATAAGCCCTCTTTGACATTACACACCCAGGGTGGCAAGAATTTCATTGCACTGCCTAGCATAAGCCGATATGAATTTTCTTGTTTTGTGATTTCTGACCAGGGATGATCTCCACTTATCACTAGTTTTAAGTTGGACATCCTCATCTCATATCCTTTGTTTTCTGTCTTGAAACCATTTCTCACAACCACTACTCCAATATCCAATATTGAAACCGCTATTTTTCCAGACATTTGGCTTTGGCTGTCAGGGGACGCCTCCAGATTTCCGCCCGGAACTATCCTTCGCGTCAAGCACCCTCTGGAAGCGATTCTGCGCGGGATTCACCCTCAACACATTCGTCGACTCCTGTGGCCAGAGAGTGGGAGATTTGGTTGGAGACAGTGGTCATCTGGTGGAGGATATATGCGCATATAGTCATAACGCATGAGTGATGGGTTGTTTAGCACCAGTCGGCTTAGGGATTGTTCCATTGTTTCTCCGTTCGCTTCCACTTCCTTTTTATTCCTTCTCATTGGTTCATTCCCCTTTCTTTATTGTTTCTGAGTTCATCAGATCATTGTTCACTTTCCTTTCGGAGTTAGCGTTCACTTTCCTTTCGGAGTTAGCGTTCCCGTTTCCGGACGGTATATAGTGGGCTCACTCTGGCAGAGGCAATCCAAGTCTTTCTCTTTGGATTTCCCCTCTGCTAGGTGAGATTCCCTTGCGTGTATATATTTCGTTTACTTATATATCTTTGGATTTCCCCTCTGCTAGCTCTGCGTGACGTCCACTCGGCTTCGAGGGTTGCCCTTACATTGGCCACCATGACAGACATTTATTTGGTCTTCTGATTTCTATTATTTTTATCATCAAAGCCCAACATTGGCAGAAACTGATCATTACATACCTTGTTCAATGTAATATGCCCTGCATATAAGGTCAATTTCTTCATCTGTGAGCTTTTCTCTTCCATAGCATGTCCCTGTTGAGGCTAATATGATTCAGGGGAAAATAGTGCTGGATTTGGATTTATAGATGGATTTGACTCCGTGCAAATTATAAATTATCCAATTAAAAAAGTATAGATAAATACATGGAGGATACAGATTTTCCAGAGCATTTATTCCTGACATAAAGTAGCATTTTGCTTCTGTTTCTCATCAGGTAAATGCACCGGAAAATGCTCCTTATGTAATCCTTTTTGCACCTCCCAAAGTGACAATTATTTTGAAATTCTCGGCAACTTTGGTTTGTGATAAAATCTAACAGAAATAGGTGAGCTGTAACCTTTTTCCCTGAACTTTACAGAGGGTTAATAGATTGGGGCCCATAGTGTGATTTACCATTCCACTATCTTAATTGGAAATGCACATTAGAGTTGATCAGGGATTGTCCCTCCATTGAAAACCAGGTCAGGTTTTCTTGCTTCAATTCCACATCCTGCAATGAGTGATTCTATAAGCTGGGGGAATTAGCTAATTCAAATGAAAGAATGTATTTCAGGCTGATTTTTAGATATCTTGTATCCCTGTCAAATGCCAAGGAATGAGCTATCTTTCATCGGAAATGGCGGGCCCATTTTTGAGATATAAAAATCACACATTTTGGTGAGGCATGAGGAGAAGGTGAAAACATGATGTTGTTTCAAAGGCTACAAAGGCTTTGTACTTTACCTCTATGCTGTATACCTTATAAACAATGCATAAGATGGGTAGGATGAGCTAGATGTTGAGAAAATTGCAAAGTTTGAGGTGTAGAAGGAGGGGGAGAGGGAGGGGAAGCAAACAGGGTATTTTTTGGAAAGATACCAAAAGCTAGTATGACTTCAATATTTGCTAGAGGACTATAAGGATGCTGTATTTGAAAGTATTTGTGAAGGTGGTGAAGAGGGGGGGAGGAGAGGGGAGTGGGAGGGGGGAAAATACAGTACTGTTCTTAAACATATCAAAGGGTCTTCGTATGGGTGAGGAGGCTATGGACATGCTGTGTGGATGTATATGAATGATCTTGTAATTAGTATTCAGCTATCTATTAATATTTATTCATCCTCCAGGTCTTCACTCTCAATGCTAAAGTCATCTGAATCCTCTCCACTCTCCTCCTCATACTCTACATCATCTCTACTGTTGTATTCCAAGTGCTCCTGTGGAGTTTGTTGAGCTTCTGGACCAAATTCTGATTGTTTGCTTGCTCTGCTCTGTGCATCCTCCAATGGAGGAGGCTTTCTCTCACCCCTGTGCAAAATGGGCTGTACTGAGAGAGGGAGGGTGCCAGTGCTTAACTAAAAAAATTCCTGAGTAGCCAGCAGTCAATAACCTGGGAACTAGAGCATTAGATTTGGGTGTCATCACCTCCATTCTTTCTCTAGGGAACTAACAATAGGTATGAGGCACAGAGATGAAAGCAAGGTTCACATCATGTAAAACACTTAGTTCTAGGCAGTTTCCAAGCCAGAATAAAAAGGTCGCAGAAGCAACCAAACTAATCCTACACCTAGATATGGCAAAGAAGGAGAGAAAGAAAAGAGATGATGAAGGATAAATTAAAAATAAAAATAAAAATAAAAATAAAAATAAAAATAAAAATAAAAATAAAAATAAAAATAAAAATAAAAATAAAAATAAAAATAAAAATAAAA
>KN837077.1:131449-152869 GCA_000827215.1 Sphaerobolus stellatus SS14
GTGCTACGCTACTTCGACGGTGTTCTTATACTAATTTAGACAAAGGAGAGAAAGAGACAAAGGGTGAGAATGAGAATAAAGGATACTGGCGAGAATAAAAGAACCGCATATATGCAGTGTCACTACACAATGGAAGTTGATAACAATGGTGACACTGCTTAACAATCAAAGAGAAAACGATAGAAAGAAAATAAAGGAATAATCCATGGTGGATAATGATCCGATAATCAACAGCGAGAAGGTCGAGGAGGACTTGAATTTTCAATTTCAGGTGTTTTCCTTTTTCGACTCATAGTTAAGCCCCTTAAAGGACTCGTAGAAATAGAATCACATAGATTCTGCCGTTCACCTAGAGGAATATGTGATCAGGAGTTGTCTTTGTCAGTATTCTATAAAATAGAAAAGGCAATTAATAAACATTTCCAAATAAAAGATACAGACAATTGACTTACCATCGTTGAATTATCCTGAGGCAAATTTTGTTGACTCTCTTGAGAATTTTCAGACAGTCTATCGGATCCGAACTGAAAGCCACAGGTCATTAATTAAAGTTATTTTAACCAAAGGAAAGCAGCTCACCAAGTTTCATCCACCATATCCAAACCTTCAACTTGGACATCGTTCTCCTGGTTGTCAGGGGACGCTCCTAGATTTCCACCCGGAACCTTTCCATCCAGAACTACCCCTCGTGTAAACCACCCTCAGGGAGTGATTCGGATTCATCCTCAGCACATTCGTCGATTCCTGTGGCCGGAGAGTGGGAGGTCTGGTTGGAGACAGTGGTCGTCTGGTGGAGGGTATATGCGCATATAGTCATAGCGCATGAGTGATGGGTTGTTTAGTGCCGGTCAGCCATCGGGATTGTTCCATTGTTTTTCCATTCGCTTCCGCTTTCCGATTGTTTCCTTTTCATTGGTTCGTTCCCCCTCCCTTATTGTTTCCGGGTTCATCAGACTATTGTTTATTTTCCTTTCGGGGTTTACGTTCCCATTTCCGAACGGTATATAGTGGGCTCACTCTGGCAGAGGCAATCCAAGTCTTTCTCTTTGGATTTCCCCTCTGCTAGGTGAGATTCCCTTCGCGTGTATGTATTTCATTTACTTATATATCTTTGGATTTCCCCTCTGCTAGCTCTGCATGACGTCCGCTCGGCTTCAAGGGTTGCCCTTACACTGGTCAGGCGATGAATTATCTCACACTTCTGGAGTATCTTCAATTTAGGAATCCATATCAAGGTCAGCTTCAGCCGCTGCAAGCCTCGCATCTCGATTTTTGAAGATAATACCCTTGTGTTTGCTTTGATCAAACTTGTCCTTATAAATCATTTCATTCCAGGTGTCGAATATGGTGAGAACAGATTGCTTCTTCTTTTGGTGGCCTTCAGTTAGATATTTAAGATAAAATTTGAGATCTTAAAGGTATGGGATTCTAGTCCTTTGTCCAACACACTGGAGCTGATCATCTGCTGAGAGAGCATATCGCATTTAGACCCATGTAAGTGATAACTGTGAATATAAATAAATAGGGACCTATGAAGATAGAACTTGCTGCAATGGCACCAGCAGTTATTTCTTCAATGTTCCACATCATCTGCAGAGTTGTCCTGCTTCCAGAGAAGACACCACCTTTGACAGAGGATGGTCCTTGAACAAGGGCTTTCCATGTCTATACCTATTCTCCCTGGTTTCAGGTATCCAAATGCACTCCCCTCCCCTCATTTGGGGTCAACACTCACTCAGAGCTTTCCCTTTTCATCCTCCAGTGCACTGTGCACCCCCAAAACCCCGGGTTCCAGATGGGTCTCGTGCTGGCCTCAGCCCTGTGTGGCCTCCCAGGGCTCCCTTTAATGTGAGCCAGTTCTGTTTCAGCCAGTTTTCCCCAGTTTTCCTCACGCCTGCTGTAACATCCAAGCTTCCCTAAAACCCTGTGGGCCAGCACATCTCTCAGCTGCCCTGGCTCTCCATTCTGCTCTCACGCTCCTGTCATTCCCACCCCCAAACAAAAAGGCCCTCACCTTAAGGTTAGGGTGAAAACCCTCCTCTGTCTCTCTGTTTCTTTGTTTGTCCATCTCTCTCATTGTTTTAAACTGTTAAAGCAACCTGCACACCCCCTTCCCCCCCCCTTATTTTTATTTTATCTTTATTTTGAGAGTTAGCACTTTTTGGGAAGACCCTCCTCTAGTGGATAGTGTGGACATTGATTTGGGTCCAGGTAAGTTCATATTTGCGCTTTTTATTATTATTCTATAGGCCGGGGGGATTAGGTAATTCAAATGAAAGCACATATTTTGCTCTGATTTCTCAATGTGTTGTACCGCTGATAAAATGCTGAAGAATAAGTCATTTTTCATCAAAAGTGGCTGGCCTGTTTTTGAGATATAAAAATCACAAGTTTTGGTCAGGCATGAGGAGACAGCAAAAACATCATGCTGTTTCAAAGGCTACAAAGACCAGGTAACTTATATCTATGTTGCCATACCTCATAATGAACAATTCCTGAGATTGGTAGAATGAACTATACTTTGAGAAAATTGCAAAGTTTGAGGTGTAGAAGGAAGGGGAGAGGGAGGGGAAGCAAACAGAGTATTTTTTGAAAACATACAAAGAGCTTGTATAGCTTCACTATTTGCCAGAGGACCATAAAGATACTGTATTAAGAATAGGAGGGTGGGAGCTGAACAGAGGGGCAGAGAGGCTAGGAGACAGGCTGGACCTTGGGGTTTTAGGAGTATGCAGACATCAGAGAGGGTGCAGGAGGGTGGGAAATCAAGGGAAAGTAAACATGAAACAGGTGTGATGTAGCTTAGACCCAGATTTTTGGAGAAGTGTGGACATCATGGAGGACACAAAGATGTGGGAAAATGAGGGAATGCAGTGACAAAACAGGCAGGGAGGGGTAAAAAGGGGCTGTGGGAGGTGGCAGGAGCGTGAGAAGGGCCTGGAACCCATCTGGGACCTGGGGTTTTAGGAGTGCACAGATGTCAGGGAGGTGAAACGGGAATTTTTGGAGCAGGCTGGGACCCTAAACGGGGGGCATGGGCAGATTAGGATGCCCTAAACAGAGGGGAATAGGTATAGGAGTTCTCATGGACTATAAACCCAGTGGAGAGCATTCCTGGTCCTTCGAGGATTAGGATGTGATCTGAGGGATGACGATGACTCTATCCTTGAATTGGAAACAGAGGGCAACGAGTCATATCTACAGTGGGTCAAGAAGATTCATTCTGGTTGAATAATGACTGACTTTGTGTAGCTCAATCACCAGATACACATTTATATCATCTAATTATTTTATCTGTTTCATCTTCTTGGTGAAGAGTTCTGTTTTTCTCACAAATCTACTATTTAAATTCAGTATTGGTGGCACTATTACTTTATCCATGTCATAAATATGTATTGCTGGATGCTGCCCTCAGTTTCATATATACCTGCTTACACCAGCTCAACTAAGGGTGAGAACACCGCTTTCTATGAGGTTCCATACAGTGAACAAAACAGGACGGCTGAGAACACGAACTTTGAATACAGGGTTGGGGCTGTCCGGGAGCGCCCGGGACACTCCGGGACGACTGAACGAACTTACTGATGACCTTGTACTTCTCTCCCCTACCATCATGATATTTTCGCTTCCGCTATTGATTCTTCTGCACACTGCATACAAGGGAAGGTCACTGCGCAAAATGCAAAGAAAAATCTAACGTCAGTCGCTCCTTGCTCAGGCCTATTATAATTCTAAAAACCCGTCACAAGGCCACTTGGATAAAATAAACTCTACATATCTCATTTCATTCAAATGAGGCTGAACTTTCGTGGAATTATTATTGCTTCTCTAATTTCTGAATGCACAATAGCCTACAATAACCAATCGCAAATTCATCGAAGGATTGTAACGTGGTATGTGCCGGAAGCTTCCAAACGGACTCCGAATAAGCTCACGCTCGCCTGATAGGCTTCGGAATTTCCGTGCCTTGCTGGTATGTAATGGAAAAGCCATCCAGATTCTGCTGTTGTTTTCGTTGTATGTTACCCTTTGAATGAAGCTGAAATGGTAACGGTTGCTGGACAAATGACGGCACAACTTGGTTTGGTGGTTATCTGACATTTCATTGGGGACTTTGAGGCGCATCGGTATGGTTGAGGAGAGTTGAGGATGCCCGAGTTAGACGTGAGGAGTTATACTTAGATATATAAATATTGGAGGTATCGGCAAACGAAGTACTTGATAGGATGTTGAATTCTGCATCATCGTTTGTCGAGAAGGTCCTACATCTTAAATCTCAATCAATTAGGTAACTTGATGCAATTATTTCTCGAGTAATGAGAAGATTTGCCCAGTGAGTTACAGTGTCACTTGGTTGCGTGCTTTTCAATGCGGCAGGACCTAGGTTCCGTAGGTATGCCACACTAATCAACGGACCGTCATCATTGATTTTTTATGCTATGTTTCGACACAGCTGCACATCAATAGCTCTAGATGCCCCGAAGCTTGATTAAACTGATCTACTATAGTAACGAGGGATCTGACTCCGACTCCTGAGACTTGCAAGTTGCTGTTTCGAACGAGTTGATATTACTTGCCTGTTTAGTCCTTTCATCGATGCCTGCGAATCATATCATAAGCCACATCTTACTAGCAGGCTTCTTCTTCACTTTATCAAATGATGGATATTTGTGTTTAGTGCTAAGATGAAATATAACAGTGTGAATATGTGGCCATTATTCGTTTCTACTGCTTTAAAATAATGGGAAATTCTCGCCCTTCATACAGTAGAAAGAAGTACCGCTCTCGGCACGTCGATAACTTTGGGCTTTAATTCCGGTGGTACTAATCAACAAAATTTTGCCTTCCACAATATCATCATCAATCAAATACCTTCCAGCTGTAACCACCTGCTCCTCTAACAATCTACTAAGCTGAATCTTTCTCTCTATCTTTTGATCCCCTTCAGTAGTCAACAGTACAGTGCATGCTACTCTCTACAAACAATGGTTATGAGACCATTAGGATCATCAACGGTGCCTCCATGAGAACAACTTCTATTAATACCCGCATCATTGACGGGGAAGAAACCCATTTATTCATATAATTGAGGTTGTATGATAATACACTAATTCTGTTTGCGCTATCTCAAATGCTGTCTATATATACTCTGTTGCTGTTAGGCAACCAAGTATGTAAGCTTGTAACATCCAAGTTAGCATCATATATTAGAGAGTTTTTGCAGGAGTGCCAGCGCTTTTGTGGTGCTATTTTTGGTTCTGCAGCTGGCGCTCCTCAGTGCGCCATATGGCACTGTATGCTCATAATCCCCATCAGGTGGTGTCTTTCGAGTATCAGATTGTGACACTTTGAGTTTGATTACGGAAAGGAGGCATTCTTCAGCGGTGAAGATGGGTGATTAAGGGGGGGCCTCTTGATCCGCTACCACCACCATGGCTTAGACGCCGGTGAAGGATCTTCAAGAAAGAGACGAAGTAAACTTAGGTGATCCCAGCCTGCTGGAGGTCCTCTAAAGCCTACTTCCTGGATGAATTCTGCCCAATCCCCTTCCACCAAGCTCCCTCTTCGCCTAGTATGCCCAGAAGGGGCCGGCGTCGAAGACCATGACAGTGAGGAAATCCCTCACTCAACGGCGACACCTCACCGTTATCCAAACATGTGATATCGCTGCCCCACCTCACTCCGTTATCACTGCCATCTGCCCACGCGGAGCCATCTGCCCATGTGGGACACTGATACGCTATCAAAAGAAGCCGCTAATGGTACTTCCTCCTTGCCCACCTGCCCCCAGCCAGATGGCTCCAAAAATTATCTTTGAAACGACGTCCCCCTCAGACCCTCCTCCTCTCTCACTCAAACACCCAGCGAGCTCTCCGCTTAAACGAGTTAAAGGCAAACGCGTGAAGCCCTCGTCTGGTGACCCTGAGGACATCTTCAGCGACATGGCTGAGGAACAGGCCACACAGGAGGCCATCTTTGGGATAGTAGACCCACAAGACAGTACGTTAAACGTCCGAGAGTCTCCTATATCGATTGACAATCCTCGGTCAGACGCTACCCCCCAAATGACTAACCGCGCCGATAATGGCGCTACGGAGCCCGACCAAATTGCCGCTGCTGGGGACAAACAAAGTCTTGCGAATGCCCTCCCTGCCCCTCGTGAAACACACCCCGTAGTACCCCACTCTATTCACGATAGTCCGAACCACAGCACCGTGTCCGACCCAGATCCCCCTTCGTCCACGATGGACACTGAACCGCACGCTCCCGCACCTGTCTCGCTCCCAGACAGCCCCCACTTGGGATCCACGCCACACCTGCTCCCCGGAACCCCCCAAATCGCCCCGCCCCCGGCCGATTTTGATATTACCATGAAGGGTATTCCGACTCCGCCGCCAGCCCCAATCATCGCAGCAGTGCCCGCAAACTCGGATGGCCTCATGGCAATCCCCCCAGGAGGATTCCCACCTTCGGAGCAAGTCGACTTCTCCAGCCTGGCCTTGGCGCTTTACCCCACACGTTTCAAGCAATTCAATGAGCGCGCCACTGAAACCGACTGCGTCACATTCGTCCTCAACGGACGCTTCGACCTCGAGGGCGAGCAAGCAGCCGCAATTGAGGAGCACATACGCCACATCACAGGCAACCCAAATGCCGAAGTCCTAGCAGGGTTTCCCCCCACCCAACGATTACCAGGCGGACCAGCCTTCCCTCATATGATCCGGGGCATTTCACCCGAACAAAAACAAATGCTGATAGCCCGCAGCATCTGGAACTCCAGCACACTAGCCTATAGAGTCCTCGATTGGAACCCCACGCCAACTTGGTTCGCCGTCACTCTGGGCCAAATTAATCTAGAACCTGGACGACACGAAGAGAGGGTTGCTGCCGAAGTCAGCTCCTTTTTCGCGAGCTATACCCAGCTCAAGGACTACATCGAGAAGCACCACGACAACCTGACCCTCCCTCACGGTGAACCTGCCACAACCGATGCCTACATCCGTGAACTTTGCCACTCCGTCGTAGCAAAAGGCATAAAGATCCCAGAACAAGGTCGCTCCAAGAATTACTTCAATATTCATGTTAGGCCTCCCTCCGTCACCAGGAAAGGCTACCGAAACTGGTTGTCCTTACTTCAGTCCACCACCTACTTCCTAGACAAGAACGTTGCGAAACCTCTAAACCCCGGTTTCATCTGCGTTATATGTAAAGGACGGGATCATCCCCAAGAGATCTGCCCTTTCCCGAGCTTCCCCGGTTGGCCCGTAGTCCACAAATTTGCGCCAGGACACAAAGCAAAAACCAACCCAGACGACAGCTCCGATGACGATGGGAACCCTTTCCTGGGTAATGCCGGACGAGGCAGGGGACGTGGTAGGGGAAATGGTCGAGGTCGTGGACGTGGCCTATTTCAGAGCGGGACCCGTGGTCGGGGTGTCGCCTAACATATCCTAACCCCTACACATCCCGCTTCCCAATTAGTTACCAGCCAAAATGGCTCCCTCTCGCATTTCCCTCCTTCCCTATATCCTTCAGAATGAAGAGTTTCATCTAACTGAGCATGTATTTAGCAATACAATATACATTCCCTTAGTTAACGACCCCTGATAAATTGACCATCACGCTGAAACCTAAAGCCCAAATACACTGCTAGTACAGGAAAGCTGAAGGTAACGGTGATGCAGCCCTTGTGGCGGGCTATAAAACATAACCACACGCGATGGCCACGCGTACAGCCACGGATATGGAAACAGTCTTGCGGTTGGGCCAACCTCGCTTACCAGGTCTACGGTAAGCTAGGATAGACGTGGCGGTCGCTCGTCTACCCGAAATAAACTGACCACTAACAACGTCACAAATAATGATATAGCTGGTATCGCCACCCACCTCGCGGAATTACCCCGGTCTGGACCTCGCTTCCCAAGGGTCAGAGGAGATGTGAGCGTAGCTACTGCGCATATCTCCGATGACGACCCTAGGGAAAATGGTAGTAGCTACCACGGCCCACATCTTTCCGATGAACTAACCCCGGAGAGTTCATCAGAAGACGAAGCCTTCTCACGAGATGAGAGAGACTCACTGAGATCTCAACCTCCTATCAACTCCGAGTTGCCAAGGGGGACGCAGAATGCGGCCAGTAACATCAACACCAACAAAAAGTTGAGGGGAGGCATAACGATAGCCTCCCAGAACATGCGAGGCGGCCGCTCCCATGCATCACGCCTGAAATGGAACCAAATAAACCAACTCATGAGAGAGCGTAATATAAGTATCCTAGTCCTACAAGAAACTCATGTCGATGACTCTATGATAGACGACATCTCTAAGCTTTTTGACCGCCAACTCCATATTTTAAACTCCCACGACCCTACCAACCTCGCGTCTAAAGGTGTGGCCTTCGTAATAAACAAACGCCACGTAAAATGGCAGGAGCTAATATCAACCGAGATTATCCCTGGGAGGGCCTCCCTCCTCAGTGTACCGTGGAGAGGATAAGGAAACGAGAGAATAGATATTCTAGGAGTATATGCGCCAAATGCTCCAAGTGAAAACGCACAATTCTGGAAAGACATCCATATGTACTGGTCCACTAGGAATATACACAAACCAGACATTATGCTAGACGACTTCAATGTAGTAAAGGACTCCGCTGATAGACTACCACCACATGAGGATGACAACTCCGCGGTGGAAAACCTACAAAACCTTAAATCTTTTTTTCACCTGCAAGACGGATGGCGTCGCACCTTCCCAGACCACATCGAATACTCCTATATGCAAGGCACCACTCACTCTAGAATTGACCGCATATACGTCACGAGGAAGATTCACAAGTACAGTTGCGATTGGAAAATTAGCCCCACCCCATTAAATAACGCTGATCACGATATCGTGTCAATGCGCTTCCTGAATCCAGCAAACCCATATCAAGGTAGAGGGAGATGGGTAATACCCCCCTTTATCCTAACAAATGACTCCTTTATCAACAGCATAGCGGAGGTGGGACTTGAGCTACAGAACCGAAGACTTGAAGATCCCACGCTGGACATTCAAATTGAATATAAAGCTTTCAAAGAAAAAGTCCTAAAAATAGCAAGAAGCCGGGCAACGCGCACAGCCTGCGCCATAGGTACCATGTTGAAAGAAGGCCGCGACACTAGCCTCCTCTCAGCCGACATAACTGTCCCAATTGAGGAAAAAGGCCTACTAACCGTGATAGTACGAGAAGAAATTCGAGACCTTGAACGGAAGCTACACATGAAAAGTCCTCTAAATGTGAAGACACGTAACAATATCGAAGGCGAAACAGTGAGCAAGTACTGGTTCGAACTGAACAGAGAACGCTTACCAAAACAGCTTATTGTTGCCCTTCGAAACCCTACCCTGCCGCCCCAAAGCCCACACGAACATAACTCCAGACTCATGGCAAAAATAGCACGGGACTATCACGATGATATACAAAGGAAGGGTATCCCCGCAAATGAGGATCCGACGAGGAGACGCGCAGACGTCCAGCTCACCACCAACATCCTGGCTGCGTCTGCCGATCTAGATAAATGCCCAGAAATGCCCTCTTTGCTGCGCTATGAGGAAATCGCCAAATCAGTTCAGTCTTTACCCAGCGGCACAGCTGCCGGCATGGATGGGATTCCATACGAGCTATGGAAAGCCTTAGCCCTAAAGCATGATAAGAATGCCAAGAACAATACTCCCGCATTCGATGTCGTGAGATTACTAACCAACGTCTACAACAACATTGAGCTGACCGGCATTCGGGAGGGTACCGCGTTCAACCTTGGATGGATGTGCCCCCTCTATAAAAAAGGCGAGCACACTGAGATCAGCAACTATCGCCCAATAACGATGCTGAACTGCGACTACCGCCTTCTATCACGAGTCCTCGCGAAACGACTGGCCGCTGTAGCCCCTGCAGCTATCCATAGAGACCAAGCCGGCTTTATGCCAGGCAGGAAAATAACCGACCAGACTGAACTAGTCAACATGGTTATAAAACATGCAGAGATTACTGAAACTAATGGAGCCATCGTCTGTCTCGACCAAGAGAAAGCGTATGACAAAATACGTCACAACTTCCTATGGGCATCCTTGGAAAAGGTAGGACTGCCAGAACACTTCATAAAGATAGTCCAAGCCCTATATAAAAATAGGGAAACGGTGGTCATCCTGAATGGCGAAATAAGCTCACCTTTCACCGTTAAGAGAGGAGTGCGTCAAGGAGACCCCTTGTCGTGTCTTCTCTTCAACCTCGCAATCGAATCCCTAGCGGAGACCCTCCGTGCTTCAACTCTTAGCGGGTACAAAATCCCAGGGGACCCGGAAAGATTAATAGCGACCTTATTTGCTGATGACACCACGGTCTACCTGAGCAAAAACGACGACTGGGACCACTTGCAGCTCCTGCTCCATGAGTGGTGCTCAGCCTCTGGTGCGGCTTTCAATATAAACAAAACCGCGATCATACCAATTGGAAACTTGGCTTACCGTGAAAACGTTCGGGTCACGCGACAACTGAACCCAACACAAAACAATATCTCTCCGGACGTCGAAATTGTCGGTGAGGGCAAACCTGTGCGGGTACTAGGTGCCTGGGTTGGAAACAACATAAATCAGGCAAGCATATGGGTACCTACTCTGGAGAAAATCGAAGCGAACCTGATCAGATGGAACCAAGGTCACCCAACTCTCGAGGGTAGGAGACACATAATCAATGTGGAGGTTGGTGCACGCACCCAATACCTCACTAGGGTCCAAGGTATGCCCAAGACAGTAGAAAAATCCCTAGAAACCCAGATCCGCACTTTCTTCTGGGATGACAAGAAAAAAGCCCCGATAGCCGTAAGATACCTCTCTCAGCCTTTCCAACACGGGGGTATGAAGGTCCTGGACCTCAATGCAAGAAACACCGCAATTGAGCTCATGAAACTCCAAACCTACCTTGCCCTCGGCCCAGGTAGAAGCCGGTGGGCAAGATTAGCTGATAACATCTACTGCCTCAACCTCAGTAAGAAGGACGGAGTAGTTGACAGGGAAATAGTAATCGACCCATTCACTCAATCCTGACCACCACTACTGTCTGGGAAATCAACCCTCCCCATCTCCCTAAAGAAAATGTATAAAACAGCCGCCGCCTCGGGCCTGGTGATTGACGCACCAGAAATCTCCATCGAAGTCAAATGCGCAAGGTCCATCTGGTACCACACTGCCATAACTGAGAAGTTTGAATGGAACGGTAAATGGGCGAACTGCATGAAAAGACGTCACTCTATAAGATCGGTCGGGGACCTGGTTGATTATGTACAGCGAGACGTTCCCGGAAACCATACTGGGAGACGGCGATGCCAATGCCCACAGTGCAAGGATATGAAGGCGAAGGGCTGCAAGACCCTGGTGGAATGTATTGCGAATGCTCAGACCCTACTAAACCTCCTCCCCCCGAAGTGGGACCCCCGACATACTGACAACCCTACAACCCTAAGTGTATGGGCTGAGGACGTCTCTACCGACCCAGGCACGGAGGAACAAAGGTTTCAACCGAGTGCCCTGCTTAAGGAAATATGTCATGGGTTCCGCGTTTTGACAAATGAAGGAGCAGTTTCCACTCACCCGATCATAAGAGATCATGAGCCTGGAAACCCAGCCCACGATGTCGTCTACACAGACGGATCCTGTGTCCATAATGGGAATGACAACGCCATAGCCGGAAGTGGAGTCTGGTATAAGGAAAATGACGCGAGAAATATATCATGTAGACTACCTGATAAGCACAACACCAATAATGCAGGAGAAATAGTAGCCATCCTGCTCGTAGCCCAAAGAACTCCCCTAGATACAGAGCTAACGATATACTCGGACTCCCAATACACCTTGAATGCCCTGACCCGCCTCTTGCCAAAATTCCAAGCCAATGGATGGATTGGCATCTCAAACAGTGACCTCCTGAAGGTGACGGCCGGTTGGCTACGACGCCGCTCGGCTCGAACCAGGATGATAAAAGTCAAAGCCCACGTCGGCATTGAAGGAAACAAGGGAGCCGACAAAGAGGCTGGAAAAGGCACAAGTCTGGCCTACCCCAGTCTCCTCAACCTCGCTGTACCACCACACCTTACGACCCCGGGGATCCAGCTCTCCTCTGCTACTCAAGCCTTATTGTACAAGTCACTGCTGGCTGGCTACTCCCTAAGTGACCGCCGGGGAACCCTGAATATTATCGAAAATATTAAGTACGGAATCGAGGCCTGGACTGGCGAAATCCCGAAAACAGCCCGCATTTGGAAATCAGTAAGAGATAGAGCTATCAGTCGCAATATCAGGAATTTCCTATGGCGATGCCTCCATGACTCACTCAAGATGGGTACGTGGTGGCAAAATATATCTGGCAGTGAAGGAAATGCAGTATGCTCAGAATGTAACAACACCGAAACGATGGACCACATGCTCACTGAATGCTCATCCTCCGGGCAAGCCGTGGTCTGGCAGCTAGCCAAACAAACATGGCTTCAGAGTGGGGAACCTTGTCCTGGTGTAACACTAGGAACTATACTAGGCAGCAGCCTCGCCACCTATAAAACCGAGCACGGAAAACCTGACACTGGAAAATGTCGCTTGTTCAACATCCTGATGTCGGAGTCCGCATATCTAATATGGAAAATTAGATGTGAATTCAGAATACAGTGGGGAAGCCTCCCTGATAAGAAGATCACTGACCACGAGATTCAAAACCGATGGATAAACCAAATAAGCTCCAAGATCCATATGGACATCATGTGCACTGATGAAAGGCACTACAGAAAGAAAGCTACGGCACTCTCTCTCGTCCAGAGAACGTGGGGTCGATTGCTAAAAACAGACAAGATTCGTGGTCTTAGTCCAGAGGACGTTACCGGGTTTTTAGTGGGTATTAAAGATTGGCGGCCACCCTAGGCTGAAGCCAACCTCTGAGTCCCACACTACTGATGAAAATCAGTGTGCATAAAAGCATTTTCCCGGCTTGGAGAAAACAGACCAACACCACCTATGTCCCTATGCAATACTTTTATTAAAACCCCCATGCAATCCTTTATTCTCGACAAAACCCGCTGGCACCAGCCAGTCATTACAGCTAAGACCTGGAAGGGTGGCCATGCTACTTGTTTCAGGCTCGCAATGCTCCATAAAAAAAAAAAAAAAAAAAAAAAAAAGATGGGTGATTAATGGCTAGGAGCACTCGAGATTCCAGCTCATAGTATTCTTCGCCATTTACAATCTCGGGCTCCGGTGGTGGCTGTGCATGTCTGCCCAGAATAGGGTCATTGGGGGCCAGGAACAACTTCACCATGTTGCATACTGAGTGAATGTGGCTCATGGAGTCTGGTAATTCAAGCTTGTAAGCATTGTGGTTAACCTTGCCTATGATCTTATAAGGGCCTAGATAACAGTGACTCAGCTTCTGTGATGGACATGTAGTCTTGATGTCACTAGAATATAAAAACACTTGGTCTATCTAGATTCCACAATAATTTGGGTACCCAAATTATTCTGGGTGTGCTCAGGGCTCAAGGGGGGGGTATGGCTTAGGAAAAAAAGGAAGGGTGCACTTAGGGCTCAAGGGGGGGTATGGCTTAGGAAAAAAAGGAAGGGTGCGCTCTGGGTATATCTCGGAGGATTAATGAAAAAGTTTGGGTGTATGTGACCCTCTTGATTTTATATAGCTGAATTAGGTATGATGAGAAGAAGAGGAGGGCTTAGCCAGAAGGGGTGGCGCTCAGGCTTAGATAAGTGCGCCATTCGATAGCCAGACTAAAATAACATAGGGTAACCACCGAGGACTTTGGACATTAATGACTTGGTTATTATTCTAGAGAGTTAATATGGGAGGAGGGACAGGGAACCACACAGTAGGAAGGGAAGCGTTTTTCCGTTAGGTAAGGGTACCATCCGATAGCCATGAGTCACAAAGCTTGTTTTCAACTCTTTTTCATTGCTTTTCACTAAGTGCATTATTTTATATAACCGTACATTAATGACGAGAAGAGCGCTTAGCCGGAAGGGATAGCGCTCAGGCTTAGGTAAGCGTCCCGTTTAATAGCCAAACAGAAATAACATGGGGTAACCACCAACGACTTTGAACATTATCGACTTGGTTATTATTCTAGAGAGTTAATATGGGAGGAGGGACAGGGAACTACACAGTAGGAAGGGAAGCGTTTTTCCGTTAGGTACGGGTACCATCCGATAGTTATGAGTCGCAAAGCTTGTTTTTAACCCTTTTCCATTGCTTTTCACTAAGCGCATTATTTTATATAATCGTACATTAATGACGAGGAGAACAGGAGCGCTCAGCCGGAAGGGGTAGTGCTCAGGCTTAGGTAAGTGTGCCGTTTGATAGCGAGACGAAAATAACATAGGGTGTTCACTAACGAGTTTGGCCATCGTCGACTCGGTTATTATTCCATGTAATTATATGCGTGAGGAGGAACAGGGAGCTACACAGTGTGAAGGGGAGGATTTTTCGGCTATGTAAGGTTGGGTTCCGATAAGCATGGATTGAGAATTGTGTATAACGGATTATCTCAGGTTCTCATTGGGTTCATTATTTTATATAATGGTGTACTTAATGACGAGGAGCAAGGGGCCGCTCAGTCGGAAAGGGCACTGGTCAGGCTTAGGTAAGAGTAGTTTTGGATAGATATACAGATATAATATAATGTTCGGGACCTCATTCATAGTGGCCGCCTGCTCCACTATTATATAACTGGATGTCTGATGAGGAGGTGGACAAGGCGGCTCTAGCTCCCCTACGTCCCATTCGCGCCTTACATAATCTTCTCACGCGTCACGGTTCAGACAATTTGCGCGACCTTTGAATTGCAGCTCAACCACGCACAATCTGCATTAGCTGCTGGTCAAAGAATCATAATAGACAACTATATTAAGATTTACAGTTATGTATGTATACATTGATAAAATGTAAGCAAATAAATCGAAATAAATCAGTAAGAAATGTTCAAGTTTCGAACAAATAATAAAATTGTAGAGCGGCATTCGGAGCTACTTCTCATCCGCTGACGGTCTAGTCCTATAAAACATGGTAGAAACTTTGCCTTCCAATGTATTTGGTCGAGAGGTTCTTCGGGATTGCATTCGTTTTTCTTGTTGTAGGCAGTCCTCCATAAAACTAAAGAAAGTACGGCCCTTCCCTTCAAACTGGCTTAAGAAACGTGAATGGCGGAGTTGCTGTTGATATTCTAGGGCTTCAGCGAAGTCTTTCAACTGAGAGATCCGCAAATCAAGGGATTCATTGAAGGTTCCGTGGCTGATCAAGAACTCGCAGTCCTCCTCTTCAAGTTCTTCATCCAATTCCGGCTCATCCGGGCTATCACTCAAAAAATCTTGAGTAGAGATATGAGGGATTAATGACGATGATGCTCAATTAAATCCCATTTTTACAGCCTCAACGAGTATCTGAATCCCCGCTGAGCATCAATTAAGTCCCGTTTTACAGCCTCGACTATTATCTCTTCTCCGTAGGTGTCGGACTGGCGTGACAGTGACTCTGGGGTACCCGCAGCCGTGCAGGGATTTGTGGGTCACTATGGGTCACGAAGCCCATACCAACTTTTATTCACTTCACAAAATCTCGCCATCCATCCACTAAAGCTTATTCAAGCATTAATATAATCATGTAATAATATTTTCTTGTTTATCGGCGCTTTATTTACTGTCTATACAGGTCCCAATGTCTGTTCTGCAACGAGACTTACCAGAACATGCTGCAACACAAGAGACGGGATCACGGACGGGTTTATTCTTTCATATCAGGTAATAATTATTAATTACTATTATATTCATGATCTGACGGTATTTCCAGGTGTCCCCTACGACCATATTATCCGCCCGACCGCCACCGGTGTTCTCACCTGCCCTGATACAAGCACGTCGTTGTGACAGTGTTCCTTTTCACACAAGAATTTCGCCACTCTCAAAAACATTTCAAGGGGCATGGACACATGCAAAAGATTGATTCTAGGTTACTCTTTGGGAAGACCCTCCTCAAGTTGCTAGAATGGATGTTGATTCACACATGGGTAAGTAAAATTCCATGCTTTCCGGTGTTCCATTAAATCTCACTGCTTATTTATTTATTCTTCTTCGTTCACTTATGTATCTGTTGTTTTTATTCTATCTTATTTATTTGGGATATTCTATACAATGGATTTGTTTGTTATTTTACTTTGCATGCCTTTTCTTCCCTTCCCATATCTTTCTGACAATTATTTTCTTGCCTTCACTCGTTGTGCATGTCTCACTCCATAATATTGTATTCCATCTCTCTCTTGGCGAATTTATTTTTCAACTTCCTCTTGTTTATTGATCTCCACTTATTATATGTTCATTCACACAATGATTTTAATAATTAACAGTAGGGTCCCTGCACATAAGAACCACAGAGTTTGTTTCCTCATCGAAGTAAGAAGCATCTACGACCTCATGAGGAAATAGAAATCTACATCTCCCTTCATTACCAGACTTATGACATACAGGCTTACATTGGTGTCTCTGCAATGCTTTGCCAGATCTCTTAACTTCTGTGACAAATACATTATCCAAGTCATCAATCTCAAGATGAGGAGGTCATTGCATTCTAGGATCAAATGGTTCATTCATTCTGATGTCTGTGTCTGTTAGGTCATGTTTGATTATTTGCTCACAAAAGTCAAAAAAGCATTTTTTGAAATCCGCGTCTTCACGCATTCGCTTATGCAATTCATTTGGATTCATACCACCATCAAGCCAGATTAAGAAATGACCATGTAAAGAACCTCATTCGGTGAATTCAGCTGTACCATAATAGGCTCTTATATGTCCAAAGAGGCCACCTCTTGGAGAAGATTTTCAAAAAGCGACATTCCAACCTAACAGATGCTAAATAAACATGTCCATGCAGAACTGGAAGAAATCAGCAGCCACTACAGGATCTGCAGCCAACCTCTGTGCCTGCTCATCTGGTTCTGGCAATGAAGGAATCTACTACTTAAATCAACTGGTTGATCACTGAAAATGACCTGCATGAGAGGGCTATTGACAGGATTAGAATTCATGGTTAGATAAATGTGTGGTATTCCAAATGAAGCAGTATAGCTATGAATCTCATTCCTGAGAAGTACCTTGCTTGCCTGTGAACCAGGTATTTTTGCGGCCACAGTGTTGACATTGCGAAGCAAATCAAAAACAACTTGCTGGGTGTCAGATAGCTCATTGGCAGGTTTTTCACTTTCAAGATGATCAGCTACCGACTTGATGAGATCCACAGACCACCCACATAGTTTTTTGGCTACAGAATCAAAATGGTTCTTTTTGACAGTAAAATAGGTATGTAAGTGTGCAGTTCGTCTTTGTATTATATTAAAAGCTACAAACATGAAGGTGTTATGATAATGAAAGTGGTGGTCCGTAATGTTGAAGTAATAATTAACCTGAGCTTGGAAGCTAATGGGAGTCGTATGGCAATGATCTTCAAAATCCCCAATGCCGAATGGATATAATGTAGGGAACATACCAAGAAAAATGTGGGTATTGTTATATTCAGGTATTGGACCCCCATGATGAATAATTAGATCAGGAAAATTTGCTGGACCATTTATGCTTCCTCCACCATTGTTCATATTTATAGAATTTGCAAGGTTCTGAAGAGCTGCAGCTGTATAAGATCGGGCTGATAACATATCAGATTCAGGATCTGACATTCCCATTTTCTCCATATAGGGTGAACCATGTTTCTTAACACTGTTCGCAAACACTTTGCTAGGATGTTCTGCCAGGCCAGCTGTCTCATCCACTATAATAGCATCAGGGTCCAATACTTTGTTAACAATTACACAGTCAACTAAACCAGGCAACAGACCATCAACAGGATACTAATCCATAATGTCAGGGCATAAAGGGATATCCTTATATAGCAAATTATTATTTTTCAACCAAAGTAAGAAATTCCATATCTTATGCCTGTGTACACTGAATATATCTCGAACTTTGGAAGGATCAAACTTTTTCTTACTAATGAAAACAACACTTATCATGCCATTACTGTCTTCAGGAGTACGAGGTAGACATTCTGCAGTGGAAGTTACATTCATTTCATGAGCGCAAGTGTTACCTTTAAAAATGCGAGGAACTGTATCAGCAGTAGAATCAAAAAGACGGGTAACCAAAGCAGTGTTTCAATATATACAACATACCATCTCTTCAATCCAAGTCAAATCTGCAAACTGCTCCGGCAGGTTACCATGATAAAGTCCATTCTTCATAGAGAACTTAGGTAATTTTTGACAGGTCAATGAATTCTGGAACTCAAAACAAAGATTAATAGTGAATTGATTATTATGAGAATGTACTCTATCTTTGTCAAGCATAAGACCATCTAGCAATGGATGACCAAACAAAAACTCAGTAGATGACTGGTTTTCAACACAATGCTGAAAGATAAGTGGATCATTTAATCAAAGTAGCTCAAGATTAAGAGGTAACTCATCCATTTCATTGCCAATGATGAGAGTGGATAACACTTTACCATATCTTCCTCTTCCGCAGCATGCACAACATGCAGGCATAGACCACTGGGTTGCATCATAATAGTCTCAACAGCTTGACAAAATGACTTCAATGGGAATGCCTCTGGCCAAAGAGCTCAATGGGAATCCTCTTCTGTCATCCTGGCAAGTTTTGCTCGATCTTTACATTGTTTATGAACAAGCTTCTTTCGCTTCAATCAGTCAACAGGTTGCTGGCTAGACAGCTTGCAAAAAAAATCATTACCATAGCAAAATGCCAAGTATTTGGCAATCAGATCTTCACGAGAAATATCAAGCAGTAAGGAACCAACAGGATCAAGCATAACCATGTCCTCACGTATTGATTCGTTATCTTTATTTTCTAAGGAGGAACAATAATCATCAACATCGGCACATAACAATTGGGCAAGATATAGTCTAGTAGCTGTCTTTCATGGTACTGATACCGGGTTAGGGTTAGCTTATGCACTTCCTGTACAAATAGGGGTGACTCAGTTTGGCAATGTTACTAATCTGAGTAAGGCAAGGAATACCTAACCAAGGCATGCCGAAAGGAACAGCAAGATGTGCTAAATACACAGGCACTGCTCAGTTGCCATGACCAGCAAGACTAAGGAGAAGGTCCACTGTGAAATTTTGGCCTGTCTAATATATGGGGGCAGCCCGTTGAACCTGGATGGATTACCCATTTAACATCCCCATATTTCGACCGTTTCAACTGGTTACCTGCTGGACTATATCTGTGGAGAGTCCGTTGAAGAGTGACTCCTTTTTTACCCAATTCAATGGGTGTTTCATTCGAGTTCTCTGTCATAATTAAACAGGTTGTACAGTTAAATTCTCCGGGGTTAGCCACAGGTCACCTGTCGCATATTGACATGTTTAACAGTGTTTTTAGCCTATCCATATTACTATCAGAATTGGGTACCCCACTCTGGGACCCTTCATCATGGAACAACCACTGGGCCAATCAGGCCAATTTTACTATGGATGGGTAGATTTTGGGGAGGAAACCAGGACCTGCTATAACTTCCCATGGTTGGAGGTGTAGAGGGAAAATACTGGGGAAACAAAGGTCCCATCACCATGGACCATGTGTGCATGGGTGCAAGGTAAAGGTTGTATAAGGATGTAGGCAGGGTTAGCTTACACTCTGGAAGCCTGCCCTTCCAAATATATCAGGCCCTGGTCCCCTTGCTAAAACTTACCATCCATAGTAAAATTGGCCTGATTGGCTCAGTAGTTGTTCCATGGTGAAGGGACCCAGAATGGGGTACCCATTCTGCTATGATTGTGGAGGTCACTTCCCTGCAAATTTTTGCAAGCCCTTTTAGAGCATCATACAGGAATTTAGATAGTAAACTAGTATACATTTTATGATAGAAATCACATTTCGAAGGGGGGTCTAATTAAGCGCCCACAACCGCCAAATTGTGTTAAGATCATCGACTTCGGTGAGAAGTAAAATTATATACAAAGCCTCTACTGCATTGATTTACTTTTCAAAGCTGTAAAAAGTTTAGCATCCTTTCCCTTCTTTTCATCTTTTGCCTCAATTAATTTAGCCTGAGTGACACTGTGGTGGGATTTGTACTTCTTGACGGCATACTCAGCGAGAAGTCTAGTGGCCCCCAGGTAATAAACACTCATATAGCAATGAGCACGACGAAAAAATTGTCGGATAAGAGTAATTGTGCATGCATCCAAAGCTTCAAGCAGAAGCTTCTTTGCCAGAGCAGAATTCCCATTGGACCGCCCTCGGAAGTATCTCTTCACCCATCCCCAATAATACTCAATAGGGTTAATTTCAGGTGGAATTTGGGAAGAAAAAGACAAATGTCACCTGCTTCTGTGATCAACTATTCAAAAATGTTCAGAAAAAAATATTATCACTGATAATGAGACCAACCTTGTGTAATAGTGACTCCTCTGCTCGGAAATCTTCCTGAAGGGCAATCATTCTTCACAGGCAACAATCATTTGGCCGTTCCTCATCCTCTGAATCCTCTTCACAGTCTGATTCAACATTTCCTTGAATGCAATGCAAGGCTTGCACTCCCCAACAACCTTTTTCCCAGTCACAGAGTCAATGGCAATGTCTCGTTTTTTACCTTCTCCTCGGACAATCCTGATGAAGCCTCTCTCTTCCAGAAGAACTCTTATTCCCTTCACCTTACCCTCAAAATCGGAACTTTTCTCACGCTTACCACCACCACGGTTCTGAGCTGAGAATAGTACTTCTGCATTTCCTACCAATTTTCCCTCATCCAAACCTCTCCCAAACCACAAAACCAACCACAAAACCCCCCCCCCCCAAAAAAAACAGAAAAACAAAAAGAACAGACAAAAAATGTTGGGAGTCAGCACCAATACCCGAAGATCATCCCCAGCGGCATCGCAACAGCAAGCTGGAAAGACTCCAACAATAACGAAAGCGTTAGCACATAAAAGTAAAATCACAGACAGACAGAAGGCCATAGAATATCTAGAAAAAGAAGGATATTATGAAAGAATGGGAGAGGAACTTATGGTTATGACGCTGAGCAACATTCTCTTGATTCTATCCGTCTCGAACAATGCTGACATCCTAAAAAACGGCGCGCGCACCATAGGCATTGTGGAAGGGATAGACCGCATATACGTGGAAAATCCCTGAAACGCCAAATTTAAACTCAATTTCACTTTTATATTATTTTTACATTTCAATCTTACAAAAGAGTATTAACCCTCGTACTACTAATAATGTGATAATACAGGATTACAACATCTCAACGGTGAAAATGTGAAGACCACTCAAGACCGGATTAGGAACCGAAGACGTGCAATCAGCACATCCTACCTTTTTGGGCGA
>KN837077.1:153164-261092 GCA_000827215.1 Sphaerobolus stellatus SS14
GGGAAAAATCAACCTCTCAGCATATTATTCTTGGAGCGAATAGGAAACCGTGTATTAAGGCTGAGCGCGGGATTGCCACTTGGCACGGACAATTTTAGTACGTACATATGTCTCTTTCACATTATTTCGATTATTTCTTTTTCTTGTTCGGATCGATTTATTTCTTAGTATTCACTAGTTATTAAACGTCTCCGTCCCTTCCGATTTAATTTTCTTATAAATAGCTAGAAGAAACCCGTAATAAAATCATCTTGTATCCCTCTTTTGAAAATTACCTTCGAAATTTATTGCAAGACAAATTGAGCTTTAGTAACACTAAGAAAGAAGCTAAGCAATTACTACAAGTCACAATCTATTGATATTGGCATCCCAGACGTTATAGTCAGCTATAACCAAATTATTACGCAATTTTCGTTAAGCCGTATTTTGTTAAGTTTCTTTTATTATCTCTCAAGTACTACATATTACCTAAATATCTATTTAGGTAACTACGGTATTTAGGGGTCCGCTAACCACTCAACCTTTATATTTGGGACCGTCTCAAGTTCCTGAAACCGCTTTTCTCCTGTAGGCTGCTAGGCGCTTCCACAGCGTTCTCATGCATACCAAAGCCGTCGAGACCACAATCAACGAGATTACCAACGGCCTAGAATCCTCGTTGGAGCCTTTGTTCATGAAGCTAGACGCGACAACTCAAGCACTAGGAGACGCGGTAGAAAACTTCGAAAAGCAAATCAAAGAAAAAGACAATCGAGAATTCGGAAATGACCAACGAACGGCACCAAGGACCTATGCGACCGCGCTACGAGGAGAAATCCCAATGACACACCAGACCAACATCGCCAGAAACCTATTGAAGGATCGCCAAATCCTAATAGACAAACACCCAGAGGACGAGCAATTCCAGAGATACAGCTTAGAAGAAGAAATGATATCGAAGAAAGCCAATATAGCGGTGGAGCAAATGACAGACGAGGAAGGCCCGTTAGGAGAAACAGACGACGAAATACTAGATGGAACTTTCATCAGCGTCAGAAAACTCAACAACGGTGGGATAATACTCGAGACACAAACCCAGAAGACAGCAGCAGTGATACGAGAAAGGAAGAACGAGTTCATCACGAAGCTAGGGGAGTGAGCCGTGATCAAAGAGCGAACAATCTCAATCCTAATCGAATTTGTGCCTCTCACATTTAACGCAGAAAGGATAGAGGACATAGCAATAGCAGAGAACGATTCCAGACTACCCGTAGGCTCCATAACATCGGCAAGATGGATTAAACCCGAAAATCGCAGAAGGGAAGGACAGAAAGTAGCCCACCTAATCGTCAAAGTTGCTGGAGCAGAAGCAGCGAATAAGATTCTGCGAGACGGAATGGTAATCCGAAGCAAAAGAGTGAGAGCCCACAAAATGGCCAGAGAACCACGCAGATGCCTAAAATGCCAAAAAGTCGACGCCAATCACATCGCAGCAAATTGCCCTTCTACAAAAGACATTTGCCGAACATGCGGAGAGGAACACAGGTCAGCGGAATGCAAAGAGAAAGACCCAAACAAATTCAAATACGCAAACTGCAATACTCACGGACACGCGTCATGGGGAAGAGAATGCCCTGCCTATCAACGCACAGCCCACAAGCTCAGGCAAAGAGACTCAGAAGCAATGTATCGATACATACCTACGGAAGAGCCGTGGACATGGGAGCAAGAGTGGAGCAGAGAAGAAGAGACACAGGTACAGGTCGACTATAACAGCAACCCAATAACCGGACACCAAGATAACGGATTGCAGATGTATACAAAGAAAAGGAGGAACTTAACCAAACAAGACATAACAAACTATATGCCAAGGCAATATAACAACGACGGGGGATCGCCTAATACCGGCAACGGAAGCGGAAGAGCCTACACACAACAATGAATACGACCAACAACATATCATCAACGGTAAAGATTCGGCAACAGAACTTGAACAAAAATGAGACAGCTACCTACGATATGCTAAGTGACACCAACATAATGAATTACAACATCATTGCAATACAAGAACCATACCTAGGATTCAAAGGGCTCACGAGGGGAACGAAATCATGGACAGGGATCTTCCCAGCAGAATACGCAAAAGAAGGCGAAGCCCCCATCAGATCGGCGATGCTGGTAAGCACTAAGCTAGATGGCAACACATGGAAACAAATCGACATCGGAAGCGCGGACGTCACAGCAATCAAACTGGAGACAGGAATCGGAAGCATCCTAATATTCAATATATATTGCGAAGGCGCGTCGTCAAACTGCATACACAGAATACAACAGCACATCAGGGAAGCGGAAGAAAACGGAAATTTAACGGGACAAGACCAAATGATATGGCTAGGTGACTTCAATCGACATCATCCGAACTGGGATGAACCAAGAAACGCTCATCTGTTCACAAGAGCGAACCTAGACACGGAGGAAATCCTAATAAACGCGACACTAGAGCACGGCATGTGAATGATACTACCAAAATACATTCCAACATTATGAGCTATGGCGACTGGAAATCTGACAAGGCCGGACAATGTTTTTGCCACAAGCGAAATCACGGACGTCATCACGAGATGCAGAACGTTACCAGAAGAACAACCGACGCACACCGATCACTTCCCAATCGAGCTCATACTCGACGCCACACTGCAAACCAAGGAACGACAACCAACTAGAAACTTCAAAGGAGTCGACTGGTCTGAATTCAACGAACAGCTAAAGGAAGAACTCAGCGCATTGAAGACGGACGAGGAAATCAGGAGCGTAGAAGAGTTCGAAGAAAGAAGGATAGCTGTAGAGACAGCCATTCAGTCCACCATAGAAGTCAAGATTCCAATGAACAGACCGTCAAAGCACATGAAACAGTGGTGGACAAAAGAACTCTCGAAGCTCAGGGCCGAAATGCGAAAACTGGCGCGACAAGTATCAGCAGCAAAAAGAACAGAAACAAACCATCCTATACACGACAAGTACAGAAGAGCAAGAAATGAATACTCGAACGCAATCAAGACAGCGAAAAGACAACACTGGGAGGCTTTCCTGGAACAACTCGACGAGGAAACAGTGTGGATCGCACACAGATACGCAGCAAGCGACCCTACGGATGGGACACAGGCAAAGATGCCCAATCTAGAAACGAAGAATAGGGACGGAACTACGACATGAGCTGAAAAGAACGAGGACAAGGCAAAAATGATGCTAAGTTCCTTTTTCCCGCCGCCAGACACAGATAGCGAACACGAGTTAACTCCAAACACTTTTCCAGAGCCAAAGTTTCAATTCAGCCCAATACAAGACGAACAAGTAAACCGAGCAATGAAGAAACTAAACCCATACCAGGCACCGGGGCCAAATGGAATAATGAACGCAATTCTTGTCAAATGCACGGATCAGCTAACACCGCATATCGCACCATTATTCCGCGCCACATTTGACCTCAACTATTATCCAGCAGCATGGCGAGATTCCAACACTCTAGTATTGCGAAAATCAGGGAAAACGGATTACACAAACCCAGGATCATATCAGCCTATAGCGCTACTTGATACCATTGGCAAAGTACTGTCAGCATGTGTCGCAGAAGACATCACCAAAGCATCTGAATTAGTAGGTATTCTCCCCAGCAACCAATTCGGAAATCGAGCAGGAAGGACCACGACAGATGCTTTACATTACACAGCCAAATACATACGCGATGCGTGGAGAAAAGGCCAGGTAGTCAGTGCACTTTTCCTAGATATCAAAGGAGCATTTCCGAGTGTTATACTGGAACAACTGATACAAGACATGCGAAAGCGAGGAGTCCCCAAAGAGTACTGCCAATGAATACTCAACAAGATAATAGGAAGGGACACGCACATCCCGTTTGATGATTACAGATCCCCTAAACTTCGAATCCCACATGGACTGGACCAAGGATGCCCATTATTAGGGATCGCGTACCTATTCTACAACGCGGACTTAGCCGATATAGCCCAACGAAGAGAAGGAGAGGACGCAATTATATTTGCAGACGATACAACTCTTCTAGCCACCGGGAAAGACTTCCAGCAAGCAAACGGAAAACTACAGAAAATGATGACGAGACGAACCGGAGGAAACGAATGGGCCAAATCTCATCAATGTCAATTTTCTGTGGAAAAGTTCGCGCTAATAGGATTCAGCAGACGTCGAGAGGAGGCAAGCGACCATGCAAAGAAGACAAAACCAGCGTACCGACCCTCGATCAAGATACAAGGACATACAATACATGCATCCGCCCAACACAAGTTCCTTGGAATGATATTCGACCAGGAGCTACGGTTTAAGGAACATGTGAACTGCGCACTCGCAAAAGGCACGAAATGGCTCAATCAATACAGGCGACTGGGGCGAACGAAGCGAGGAATCCCTCCAATACTCATGCGACGATAATTCCTAACAGTAGCAGCCCCCAAGATGCTGTACGCAGCAAGTGTGTTTTTATTACCGGCCTCCAGAGATAAGAAAGGTACGAAAGGATACATTACCAAACTAGCGAGAGTGCAACGGCAGGCAGCCCTAGCCATCACGGGAGCGCTAACAATCACAGCTACTGACGTACTAGACGCCCATGCGAATCTCCTTCCATTCCACCTACTCGTATCGAAACACGTTTATAGAGAAGCTATACGAACATGCACGCTACCGGAAGAACACCTGCTACACAGCCAGGTCAAACAAGCAGCGAAACAGCATGTAAAACAGCACACATCCCCACTTCACGATATACTACATCTGTACCAGCTCAAGCCAAGCGACATCGAAACGATTCATCCTACATGGGGCGGACCAAAGTGGAAAGCAAGGCACACGATCAGCATATCGAACAGCAAAGACGAAGCGATTCAAGAAGACGCACAAGATAACGCGAAGTATAAGGCTTACTCGGATGGATCTGCCATCAACAGGAAGGTAGGAGCGGCGGCAGTACTATACAAGGACGGAAGGAAGGTAGCGACAAGGAGAAAGAGACTTGGTTCGATCAGGAAACACACGGTATATGAAGCTGAGCTCACAGGGGCAGCGATGGCCGCACACATGCTCAAGACACGAACAATGGGACGTGACACATCAATAGGCCTAGACAATCAAGCAGCGATCAGAGCATTCATCGCAGATAGAGCAAAGCCAGACCAGCAATTTGTCATCACCCTTAACGAACAAGTAGAGCTATGCCACCCGACGTCAGTCAAGATCAGATGGATACCGGGACACGAAGGGCATGAAGGGAACGAGGAAAGCGATCTAGAAGCAAAGAAGGCGGCAAGAGGTGAGAACGAAACACCCGAACACCAGCTACCAAATATCTTGAAAGGAAGAATCCCTGCGAGCATATCGGCTATGAAACAACAGCACACTCAACAGCTCAAGACGAATGCACAGAAGACCTTCGAAGGCGCGAACAGACATGCAGCCTTAAGAAGAATAGACTCTACCGCACCATCATCACGATTCCTCAAGCAATGCGCAAAGCTACCAAGACGAAACATAGCGATATTAATACAGCTATGAACAGGGCATGCACAACTGAACAAACATCTACATCGCATCAAACGAAGCCAGACGGATATATGCCCAGCCTGCCGGAGAGAGCCCGAGACCGTACACCATTACCTATTCAGATGCAAAGCCTACAACAACTTACGAAGAATAGTTCAAAGGAAACACGGACACGATGCACTATCAGCTAAGTTCCTGTCCTGCTAACAAATCCAAACACATTCCCATCACTTTTCAGGTATATTAATGGAACCAGAAGATTCATGAACACAATGGGACCAATGAAAGTACCGCAGGAAGACAATAGAAAAGGAGCCTGAAGACGGAGATAACGCATCAGAAAAATCATAACGAACGCAGGTGGAAGGAAAGTCCGGTAGGGTATTGAGAGGAGCACAGAAGAGCGTGGGGAGAGGGTAGAGATCGGGTCAGGAATACAGTTGAACAAAAAGAAGAAATCAAGAAAAACAGTGTCGACAACCATAACTTAATGCCTCAAACAAGGCAACACTTCACTCCTCGCCTCAAAAGGCACGGATCCAGCTCTAACACAATGCCCAAGGGCGTGCTATGCAGTATGTGCAGAGACAGACGTCAGGAAAGTCAGAAGAAAGACTATATTATAATACACATGTATCAGGATGATTGTCTTACATAGGGCCACGGTCCCAGACTTGTGCTCTGTGCTCGGCACGAGTTTCAATTGGCGATCTGAGGTCTGACAGATCTAGGAAATCATCCGAGAATTGGTCTGATTCAGTCTCGGATGGCTGGTAGCTCAAGTTTTGCTCATCATCAGCATCGACATCTGGTTCAGATTCCGGGGCTTGTTCATAATCTGAAAACTCTTGCAGAGTCTCTTGTTGAGTAAATCGACCATTGGTTGTGCAAGAAATGGATGATTTCTTCTTGCTTCGAGCCATTTGATTGGTGAAAGCTGAGAGAAATTGATGTGGCATCATTATGTAAGCATCACGTGATCTGCAACCACCAAACTGGGACAACAATACCCACCCCGGTCCATTGACGCAAATCCATTCCGATAGATCTCAAGAATAGCCTCTAAAGAATACAGAAAAATGGTTTAAAAGATTATTCTATTATTTTTTGATTTTCTATTACAGTTCTGAGTTATGCACTATTGGCTTACAGGGAACTGACTTCCACAATCATAGTAATATGGATAGAGTTGACGGACATGTTAGGAAATGGAGAAAGGTGTATGAGCATGCATGGAAGGCATTGGAATCATTGAGAGGAAACCAAGGTATACCTACGGAACACCATGTGTGGTAACAACTTCAGCCATTACTCAGAGAAAATTGTGTTATGTTAGGGGACTGGATGGCAGACCAAGCATATTGGAGGAAAATAAGTGAGAGAAGTGCTGTAGAGGGAACACAGCAGGGATATGGCCCAAAAGAGCTCTCATGGATATGGAAGATAGAGCTGGACCTTGAGGGAGAAACCCTGGAAGGAGTGAAAGGCATAGTCGAGGGATGGACAAACGAAGGTAAGCTTGTGATCATTGGTTATTCTGCAGTAACCAAATATGAATTTATTCCCATCTTACAGCAATCAGGCATGAATGGTGTAAGGATGCCAAAAAAGAAGAGCGATACTCAGCTAAGTTCAAGTTCACACAAGGACTTAGGCTTGGAGAGCTTGTAGAACCAGTGGAATCCAATGTAGATTTGAGAGAAGAGCATATGCTAACAATACATGGCTTCTATCTACATCTTTTATACCTAAGGATTTCGGAGCTCGACAGTACAGGAGTATATGCAGGTGTCTGTAAGATTGCCCGGATTGCGACCTGGAGCAGGTATTAGTAAGGGTTCCTTACATACCTCCCTCGAAATTATGCAGTAATTTGAAGACCTAAGAGAAATTCAAACAAAAGACAGAGAGAAAAGCACAAACATAGGATAATAGAACACAGTGGGAAATTAAAGAATAAAATACAAAATACCACAACTTACAGATTATATGTCCTTCTCTTGGACCATAGAAACATCATCACACTCACCCTAATTCTCACATTGAGAGCCAGAGGGCCCAGCCATAGCATTGGCTGAGCTAGGGTCTCGCATAGTCAGGGTGGTATTGTTGTTTTGGTGGGAAGCAGAGTGTTGGCAAGCTGAATTATTACCTGTTAACCAATCCAGGGTGGCCAGTATAGTAGGCTTGAAAGGAGTGATGTTGAAAGGCTTACCTCACGTATTACTGCACAAGCTAGACAGACCATCATTGTCATGGGGTGTAAGGGATTATAATTAATCCTTAGTATAAAGTCGCGATTAGACTTGTAACCAGACGTATATATGCGTCTCTTGTATAATAGTATATACAATGAGTTGACTTCGCGTCAATTATCCTAAGTCCTTGTGGACTCTTATGGACTCTTATATATGCATCCACATAGATACTATTTTATTACATAATATATAGTTACCTTACATAACTCTGTAGTATAAATACCTGGGTCAGCAGCTAGCACTCCCCAGCTTAACCTACACCTGTACTATATAGTAACTGAATACAAACCGTAAACAGTCTGTGCACAGGTGTGATTAGCAAAAACCACTGTAAAGACATAATCTTTACACTTTTTTGACTTATACATCAAAATATTCAATTACGAATATTAGGAACAAACATTCGTTCCAATGGCCCCAAAAAGAAGAACCGTTGACAAGGTCCCTGTAGGGACCGGTGATGCCGCTAACAGTGGCAGCACTCCCAATGTCATAGGTGGGAACAATCCCACCATGGATCCTGGCAAGGATCCCAGCCAGACAGTGTCAGCTGTCTCTGAGGCGAATACCATTTGCCCCATGACACGGAACACCCATGCCACCCTAACCCAAGTTGATACAATCAACTGGCGGACCTAATAAAAGATCCAATCCCAAGCAAGTGCTTGGCAGAGCCCAGATCGAGCTCTTAGCCAAGACAGCTGTACTAGAACAGCTATATGCAGGTCAAGCGCCTGCAGATCACCTTAATCAGGCAGCCACTGCTGCCTGAATTACTCATATGGCATACGAATGACTACTCAGATTGAGTAAAGCAGGATTATTAAATCCACAGAATTGACAGCAATCGACCCAACCTAGTGAGAATACTAGGGAAACGGTGATACGGGATAACACCCGTAAAACCTACGATACACTCCCTTTGATGGCATCGAAGACAATGACACTGACAGTGAAACCACTGTCAGGAATCATCGGGAAGGGTCTGTACCCTTCAAACAACCAGACGATTGGGACATACTAGATATGTCCAACAACGAGAGCAATAATGCTCTCATACGAATGGTCAGGTATATGCTTCACCAAAACATACAAACAACAATGGAGAAGTCCCATTGGCCAAAGCTGGAGTTAAGGTAACTCCCCCTGATAAGTAGAGTGGGGAACAGAGCTTCGAAGCTCTCAAGACATTTGTCAAAGGCCTCCTACATTGGCTAGACATGCACAGCATGTTAGGTCCTGATGCATATAGGTATCAGGTCTCGTTCCTAGGAATGAGATTAGAGGGCAAGGCCCTCAAATGGTTCAACAAAATGGTCGAACCCAGAAAGTACCAAGGTACTCCCATGGACTTGGAACAAGTCGTGACTGGCCTATATGGCCAGTACATCCCCTCATTGGCAAGACATGAAGCATCTAACAAGTTTGACTTCATCAAACAAGGCACACTCAGCGTGCAAGAGCTCACAACTGAACTCGAGTTATATGCGTCTCGAATGGTCCTACGACCTGACGTATATTCACTTCGTAAGCAGTTTGTAGATAATCTATGACCAGGGTTGAGATCCCTGCTACTACGCACAGGGTACGACCCTGAGAAAAAGACGATACATAAGTTGTATCTGAAAGCGGTTAAGGTTGAAGACTCTAACCACTATGATAATGGGGTTCGCAACAGTGAACCTATGACAAGTACTTGTCGACAGGACGATGGCCTATCGTCCAACACTAGGCGCAAGCCTAGGATTAATGTTCCTGATAGGACCAAGTACCATGCAGATCCCACCAAATTGGGTGAGATCAACAAGGGTCCAGCAATCACCGCTGGACCCTTGGGAGTTAATAGAAACTCATTGAATACCCCTGGTGGGGCTGGACCACCTATTATTAATAGGCAACAGATGAATCACGATTCATCCCATAATAGCATTGAGTGCTACAATTGTAGCAAATCGGGACACATCAAGCCCAATTGCCCAGAGCCCCTCAGGGCCTGCTGCGTAGGAGCCGTCCACATAGGGGACTCTCCTACAGAACAGGTCAATAATACTGACCAAGACATCAATGACCCAATTAATGATGAACGTCCTACTGAGGACAAGTATTGTAATGAAGATTACAATAATCAACTTGATCTATCTGAAGATCAACGTAGCTGGGGCAGCAAACCCAGCGAATTCGACTGGTCTGATGACGACCAGCCTTGCCGAGTTAACTCAGTTCATTATAGCCACAACATGGCACGGGTCGCCACAGCCATACCCATTGGCCTGGCAAATGCCAGAAAGGCGAAAATAGCCAAAGAGGAGGAACCCCTCTATGATCATATGATCAAAATGAAGACCACTAGACCTACTTGGTCTAAACACGATCTATTAACGATCGCAGGGTACTTCCTAGTAGGAGGTCCCAAAGCCTGCTGCCTATTCGACAGTGGTTGTGAAGGCATAATAATGTCTTCCGAGTTTGCACAAGCAACTGGGATCTGTATGCATAAGCTACCAGAACCTATTGGAATACAGCAAGCATTCCAAGGTAGTAGAGTGAAACTCTACTATACAGTGACTACAGATATCACCGTAGGACAACAAATGTACAAGGAAACATTTGATATTGCTAATGTCAATTACTATGACATTATGTTAGGAACCCCATTCCTAAGACGAGTCAAGGCCAATATTGACTTTAATGGCCTAGGCTCCATTATAATTAATGGAGAAATGATAGATAACGATCTATCCGTATGGTTGGCCTCCTCCGAGGCCAGGAGCCATGGAGTGTCGGCTAATAAAGTGACAATACAAGGAGAACCGCCCCTTGAGGAGATAGAGAACCTACTATCCAAGAATACGAAGGAATCCGTATTCGAACAAATTAAGAATGAACTACTAATCATTCCAGTTCCTCATACACTGAAGGAACTACAAAAACTCATAAGTATGGTAGCATATATGCTACCCTACTGTGGTCGTATCAAACGACCATTAACCATGCTTCAACGCATATATAAGGACAAACCTTATGTATGCAATGAAGATGTCCACAATGTCATCTTAGACATTAATAGTGCTCTAAGCACTACATATGTCGTAAACTATTAGGACAATATAGTCATCCATGATGGATATGATACCCATCACCATGATAACGTATACAGTACTAAAGCTACTGTAAGTGGGAGTGACTATAAAAAGTCACTCAATGACCAGAAACATTCTGGTGTATCGATTGAAGAGGTCGATGACGAAAACGACCTCTCTAGTATCATCGTAAACAATGATATCACCGAGGACCATAATGTCCTCATACACAAGACTACTCCTAGTCACTCTTTTCGAAACTAATATTCGAAATAATAGGTGTTCACACCAATCAGCATTGCAGGAACCTATCAAGGTTCCTAGTAGGGATATAGCCCTACCAGTGGGATTGAAATGTTCAATTGAAGAGAAAGAAGAATTATTTCTTCTGCTCGAGTAAGCCTACAGCTTACTAAAGACGACTTTAGTCGTCTCCACTCCCAATGGAAGGAGAAGTATAGTAACCTGTTTGGCAACATACCCTTGGAGTTACCCCCAATGCGTGAGGTAAATCATAGGATCAAGTTAATTGATCCCGACAAACGATTTAATTATCGCTTGCCCAAATGTCCTGAGGCACTACGACCTCAACTACATGCCAAGATAGATTGCTACCTTAAGGCTGGTTGGTGGGAACCAATCTCTGCATCGCAAGCTGTACCGATGCTATGCATATTCAAGAAATTGAAAGAAATACTGAGAACAGTATTTGACTTGCAACTTCAAAATGCAAATACTGAAAGAGATGTTACTCCCTTTCCAGAAATGGATCTCATCAGGAATGATGTAGCATGAGCAAAATATTGCTCAAAGCTCGATATGTCTGAAGCATATGAGCAGATCAGGGTCATCCCTGAAGATGTCGATAAAACTACTTTTACGACGATTTATGGCACTTTCAAGAGCCAAGTTATGCAACAAGGAGATTGTAATGCTCCTTCAACTTTCCAGCGATTAATGACCGCTATTTTTAGGCCACACATTGGCCTATTTGTCCATGTCTACTTGGACAACATATTTATATTCTTGAATTCAATCGAGGATCATAAGGAACACCTCGGTCTGGTCTTTGCAACCCTTAGAGAATCTCAATTGTTTCTCTCCCCAAGTAAAGCTGATCTTTACTCTGAATGTATGGACTGTCTAGGCCATATCATAGACAATAAGGGTATCCATGCTGACATGGATAAAATGCGAGTGGTCCATTAATGGCACACTCCTAGGACATATAAAGAAGTCCAACGATTCCTGGGCCTAGTCCAGTATCTGGCTCAATTTATGCCAGACATATCTGCATATAGCACCCCTCTTTCAGCTGCTGCTCGAAATAACAGGAAATTCCTGTGGACTCCTCTGTATGAGAAGTGCTTCCAGCAGATAAAACTGCTGGCATGTAGATCACTTATACTTAAGCCGATCAATCCTGAATTGGAAGAATCCATATGGGTTATCACTGATGGATGTCAGTCAGGCATTGGTGTCATGTACGGCCATGGCAAAGACTGGGAGACTTGTTGCCCAGCTGGCTTCCTGTCCAGGAAGTTCAATACGGCACAGCATAATTACACTGTGCATGAGCAAGAAACTCTTGCCGCTGTTGAAGCCCTTGCCAAATGACAAGACAAATTGCTAGGACAAAAATTCATCCTCGTGACAGACAATGCTGGTCTGTCATACTTCCAAACTACACCACAGTTGTCTCCTCAACAAGTCCAAGGGATGCAGTTCCTGTCTCGCTTTAATTACGAGACATTACATGTTCCAGGGAACACAATCGAGTAGCAGATGCATTATCGCGCTACCATGAATTTGATATATTAACAGATCATTGTGATGAAGGTAACTTTGTCGATATGGATCACAAACTCGATCCTGAAGGAGATACTCTCCCAATAGAACGTGCTGTTCAAATCCGCACAAACACTCTGAGACGATCACAGTGCCTCTTGGAGATCCAGGAAGACAGAATCCTGGAACCCAATGAGCTGAACCAGCATTCATCTACACCAGAAGCAATGGTGCTTCCCAATGTTAAGGACAACAATGATGTCCTCACTATCGAATCTGGTGCGAATGGAATACCACTCAGAACTAGAGTCGAGTCCGATATTGACTTAAAAATGGTGTTCATTCCTGCATACACCAAGGACACCCTCTGTGCGAGGGTACTACTGGATGTAAAAGCACATCCATGCTTTGTGCTAAAGGAAGAGCTCCTTTGGACTAAGAATGGCCTTGGTCGCTCTGTTGTATGTGTTCCGAGGAACACTATTTGGATGGGAAGGAAGATCAGCAAAGTACTGATTGACCAAGCCCACCAAGCGATAGGACACTTTGGTCCATTTAAAACCTTGAAATACATTCAAGGATCCTTCTGGTGGCTGTCAATGACAGCCGATGTAGAAGCCTTCTGCAGCTCCTGCAGAAGATGCCAGACAATCAAGTCTAGCAATCAGAAGCCCACTGGGCTTCTACATACTCTATTGATTCCCAAACAACTGTGGGAATCCATCGGTATGGATTTTGTTGGACCATTACCAGTGTCCAACGGACATGACTATTTACTAGTCATAATAGATCATCTGATGTCCCAGACACATTTGGTCCTGACAAATACCACAGTAACAGCTAAAGAGGTAGCTTGGATCTACATCCAGGAGGTAGTTCAATTACATGGACTACCAACATCTATCATATCCAATAAAGACTCGAAGTTCACTTCAATATTCTGGAAGGAGTTACACCGACTCCTAGGAACCAAGCTGTTAATGCCAACAGCATTCCATCCACAAACTGATGGTGCTACAGAACGAGCTAATTGTTCTATTGCTCAAATACTACAAGCAGTGGTCAAAGACGACCAAAAGGACTGGGCTGAAAAATGCCCAATGGTAGAATTCACCATCAACAGTAGCACTAATGCTACTACAGGATTTGCACCATTCAAATTGATATATGGGTATATGCCCCATATCTCAGTCAATACGACCATGACCTTGAATTATCGAGGTATCCCACATTTTGCTGAACAAGTGAAGTGGAATTTAATAGCAGCACATGACGTTATCATTGAAAAGCACGTTGAACAAACACACTTCGCATAGGCATAGGAGACAATCTCCTATATACAAAGTAGACGATCTGGTCTACTTATCTACACAAACCTAAGCATGCCCAAAGGACGAGCATGTAAATTCATCCCCAAATACATAGGACCCTACAAGGTCCTTAGGGTAGACAATAACAAGTCTACTGTCGGTCTGGAATTACCTCCAGAATTAATGAAATGTTGGATACACCCGACGTTCCATATGAAACTAATTTGTTCACATATTACGAACAATGATGAACTCTTCCCTAATAGGGAAGTAAATGCCTTGTACAAACTAGGCACAAATGACGAACAAGAATAGTTCATCGATGAGATTATTGGTCACCAATGGACCAATAATGGGAAGATTGACTTCCAGGTCAAATGGACGTTAGGCAACGTCACATGGGAACCGTTGCATGAATGCAACAAATTAGAAGCTCTCGAGAGATACCTCGAGATTCATGGGATTGATAATCCCCGTCAACTGCCTCAATGCCACTAATGAGTGCGTTGTGATTACGCATAATTCACGTGGCGATCAGCCAATAAGTTGAATTGAGGTGCGGTTGCACCAGGCGTCTGGCCAGCTTGCTGGTACATGGCAAGCCAATAAAATTATTTGAGCCTCGCTGCCGCAAGGCTTAAAATTGCAAGACACCCTAAACATGTCTTACCCATATCCACAACCATGGATAATGAGCATAATGCTCAAATGCAGGTGGATCCATCCACCAACCCTATGAGTGTCAGACAGGCATTCAAAATGGACCCCTCCAATGAGTGGGTCATTGAATCCGTTCCTGGATTGTCGCAATAAAGCACAAGATGGGTTGCCCCATCTGCGCTGCCTCAGCATCACATTGTATGGCTGCCAAACAGTCATACGAAATTCGTCTTGCTGAGAAGGATGTCAGCCACACTGTGGCTGAAGCCTGGCCTGAACTGGTCAGGTATCAAGACGACTACTATCGTCTGTTAGAGGACCACAACATCCTCAAAGAATCACTGAAATCAGCCGAAGCACTGGCTGAGGAACATAGGGCTAAGACATCCCAACTCTATGATTGACTTGACTCTCGAAGAGTCACCATCCAGAACTTGACCGATCAAGTTCAATCCTTGGAGAAGGAGCTCCAAGAAGCTAAGGATAATTCTGCTGAATTATCCTGCAATGAGAACCTCATCCTCGAGAACAAGCACCTCAAAAGGGAGCTTGACTATTACGTTGGGAGGGCACGATATGCCCTCCATGGCAAGGATGCAGCCTGGGCTGAAAAGAATGGATATCGCCTTTCTGATATCCCTGCGTCTGATGGTGAGGATGACGATGAAGACCCCACGGGCCTTCCTACTATTCCGAGGACATTCCTCAGTACATCCCAGTCATTCCCCCCAACAGCCATGCTCGCATTACGAGCAAAAAATCCCGGAACGATTCTCAGGGCGTTTGTGAAGCAGGTATTCCTGCTATTGGGGGCCACCGCCCCTCACCAAAACAAAAGAGGATCATTGCCGATCCTCCCTCCTCTATCACAGGGGTACTACCCAAACAGTTGGGTAAACCTAGGGCTGAACGATGGGATCAGCTGGCATTCAGAGGTGCCTCTGAATGGATTTTGGAGCAAGATGTCCATGATGCCGAGATGCGTAGGCTTTACACAGAAGCCAGAGCCTTACCCCCTCATCAATGGACTCCTGACCACATGGCGGTCATACTCCGCATCGACAATTATGCCCGGTCGTTACCTGGTCTACCCAGGAACCTAGTGGCTCGTCATGACAATCCAGATTGGATGACAGATGTCATCCAGAGTTTTAACTTGAACCCCTCTGGGGTTCCCCAAAACCTTTGATTGGAAGGTTTAAATGTTAACGTCGATGACACCGACGTATGGTACTGGGTCAATCTGATCAAACCCAAGTACCGAGGAGCCAAAGCAGAGTCACGGCTTCAGCACAGCTTTTCTTCCATTGGAAGATGGGATAAACTGGTTGCTGGTCGATGGAAGAGGAATGATAGCCTCCTCCTTTGTAGCTCAACTCCTGCGAGGTATGAAATACCCTGCCATCAAAAGCTTGACACGAGCCAATTCACCTACTGGTTAGGCTGCAACGCTGGGGTCACTCCTGAGCTGGCTTAAGAAAAAATTGAGCCTTATTTATTCAACATTCTACTAGAACGATATGGAACAAAGTTACCCTTTGTTCCCTACTTAGGGCCAACAAGATTGCCTCGTTGAAGGGAGGTGCCATGAACCATTTCCGCGTTCATGACGACTTACTTCCCCTTGTACAAGGGAGCCCGTTCTACTCCCCCTACAGTGGGGGAACCTATGGATCAGGATGAGCCTGATCCTGAACCTATTTCGATCCAGCATACTGGATCATCATCTCTAGCCGATAGGCTAGACTATGGAGTGTTCCTTCTCCCAACCCCCTGCCGACACCTGTGAACTACGGGCACATATAAGCTATTTTGATAGCTTAGTTCCTCAAGGGACCATCTGTGCTTCTACAGCAGAACTATCTGAGGAACTCACTCACAAGTTATACATGGACAATCTTGAGTAGGCCCACCTACTCAGTCAAAAGGGGGAGGGCGTAAGGGATTATAATTAATCCTTAGTATAAAGTCGTGATTAGACTTGTAACCAGACACATATGTGTCTCTTGTATAATAGTATATACAATGAGTTGACTTCGCATCAATTACCCTAAGTCCTTGTGGACTCTTATGGACACATATATGCGTCCACGTAGATACTATTTTATTACATAATATATAGTTACCTTACGTAACTCTGTAGTATAAATACCTGGGTCAGCGGCTAGCACTCCCCAGCTTAACCTACACCTGTACTATATAGTAACTGAATACAAACGGTAAACAGTCTGTGCACAGGTGTGATTAGCAAAAACCACTGTAAAGACATAATCTTTACATGGGGACAGTGGTTATAATGACGGCAGTAGGAGTTGTGGGGGCAGCTGCGCCCACAATACCCCCTGTTGCTTTGTCAGAAAAGTGCCAATGTGGTGGCCAGAGTGCCCAGTACTTCCCAGACGGAGAGACCACCAGGGGAAGTTGCTTGCCCTTGGCTATATTGATGTGCCTGCACCATAGGATTAACTACAGGAAAGTCACCATACGTACTGTGCCCAGCACTGCCACCTACAGCAATAGCAGCCACGGAAGCCACCACAGCTGCATTCTGAGTGCACTGAGGTTGGTTAAAAGTGCTCAGACAATCAGTTATGTTGCTGCTAGGAGGACCAGTAACAATATCCTGGGTGGGAGCAGGAGTGGGAGCAGGTAAATCAGCCATACTATGGGGATGACTGTTTTGTAAGGCCCATTCCACATAACCCTCCAGTGGAGTACCAGGATGTTCCCTGTTCTGATACGCATGCATGAGCAGACATGCCAGGTAGGTACTGAAAGCTGGGTGCTCAGCGGGTGGTGGAGCCTGCATAGGAGAGATGGAGAGGGGTGGGCAGGAGATTGGTGTATGCAATTGTTGAGCATGGTCCCTGTGTTGTCCTTTTATATTGCAATTTGTTGCTAAAATTTCCCCTGGGATGATAGCCTGATTAGCCAAGGAGCAGATTGTTTCTGGCAAATCCACTATGTCTCGCAGCTCAGGCAGGACATTCTCGTTTCAGAGGGGCAGCTGCATTATGTACGACACATTCTTATCATCTAAATAGGCTGTTAACACACTAGATAATTTAATAGATGCATATGGTTGCCACAATAAATCGCCTGAAAACCAGGAGACCTCAAACCATGAAGTATCTCCCATTCCTATGTGGCGAAGTATTTTCTTAATTGGCCATTCTGTTGGGGAGCCTCCCAGCCTGGTTACTTGCCCTATTGCTCATCCCGGAAATTGTCAGTTATCATTAGGGATGTGGACCTGAAGGAGGCTTGCATGAAAAATCAGGTGTATTCTTCTTGTAAGTAAATCACAGGGTAATTCAAGTTTGAAAGTTGTCTTAGGTACGATCTCTTGAATTATTGTGTATGGCCCAATGTACCTAGGAACAAGTTTTCTAGCCCTTCCTTTAGGTAAGGACAGGTTCTCAGTGGAGAGGTAAACTAGGTCCCCCACCGAGAATGGGGCTGGTCGCCTCTTGTGATTAGCCATCAGAATCTGTTTGACTCGGTGATATATTAATGAGTCATGAGCCTGAATCAAGGAGTCTCGGAGGCATTGGGAGAATGCGGGGACACCTGGTAAATCAGCCATTGCATCCGGCCACATTAACAGTGTAGGTACTGTGCTGTAATTCAGAAAGAATGGGGAGAACCCTGTAATATCTGAAGTTGCAATGTTAAATGCAAATTCAATTGTGGGTAATCTCAATACCCAGTCCTTTTGGTCAACCTGAATAGTCATTCGCAGCATTTGTGTAATGGTCCTGTTCACATGCTCAGTAGAACCATCCGTCTGTGGGTGATATGAGGTAGACATCCTCAAGTCTGTGCTGACTAGCTTATGCAATGCCTCCCAAAAGTTACTTGTAAACAGTGAGTCCCTGTCATTAACAATTCTTTCGGGTAGTCCATGTAGCTTATAACAAGTGTTGAATATTAATTCAGCAATATCTTTGGCTCGGTAGTCTTGTCAGCTAGGAGCTAAGTTAACCATGGACGAATAATGCTCAATAATTACACATAGCATGTTGAATTTTTCATGCTGATTATTGGACATAGGAAGTGGCCCAACAAAATCAATTCCGATTTGGTGCCGCCTTCGTGTCGGAACTGCCAAAGACCATAGTAACCCATAAGGCTTCTGATTAGAGGGATCCCTTGCCAATTGATCCCACTCGGATTGTTGTACTAGAAATAGGTCGAACTGAATATTACATTGACCTAATCCTACGCTATGAAGCTGTAGGATGTCTGTTGTGCTAATGGAATCCAGTTTGTTCGCGATATTTAGGAGGTCAACTGATGCTGACTGAATCCCTGATACAGTTACATTATTCCTCCTAGGACAGTCTCTCGAGAAGTGACCTGTTTCTCGGCACAAAATGCATTGGTTATTCACTGGTAATACACCCCTTTCTTGAGGAGACCATTTATGGAACTGTGGTCTCATACCACTATGTCCAGACAGCCGGTTAGGATGATTTCTATCCTTGAACCTTAGTCTAGGATTATTCTTTGCTTGGTACTGTGTGAAATTGGGTGAATGAGGTCTAGGAGGTACAAATGGCTGTCTATCTCACCCCTGGCTGTTCCCAGTATTATTCTTCGACTGTGATGTTGAAGGCAGACGAGGGTACTCCTCCTTCTGGGGCCTATATCTCATGTTTGGTCCCTGGGCCATTTCCAGTTGTGCCCGTCGTTCTTCATATACTAGAAGCTCTTCAGCTTGCTCGAATCTGAATCCGGATTCTTTATATACATGTAAGATGTGAAATCTGGTAAATATCCAGCTTTCGCTCATTTAATACATAAATAGGGCGCAGCATGTTTGACCAATTGTTGAATAATCGAAAATTCACTTATTTCTGGCACTCTTGCGGCCAAAGAATGTAAATGACAAACATAATCTCAGATATTCCATCTTCCTTGAGTTGATTCATAAAATCTGTCACACATTATTTGCCTAAATCGTGGTGGAAAGCAATAATCAAATAGGTCTTGTCCCAATGACTCAATTGTATATAGCTTTGGATTAGGAGCTACGTGGGCCATATAGAACTTTGCAGCCTTTCCCGTCATAAATGAGATGATCTGACAGACTCTCAAATGGCATGGAAAGCCAGTAATATCATATCAATTGTTGACTTCAAATGACCATGTTCGAATGCTTCGAAATCTGGTGTTCCATCATATGTTTTAGGCGTTGAAACCTTTATGGATGTGGATTTGGAGACTTGTTGTTTGACGCAGTTCTTATATTTCTTCCTTTTCACCAATTTTCTGGAAGATGAAGAGCCTGAACTGCTAGATGATGGTGACAACGGCCTAGGCGGTGAAGGCAGCGAGCCTGTATGTCAGAAATGGTGGGCTAAGTACCCACTAGCTGGCATCTGGGAGGTTGCACGAAGATTTTGAGTGGGGAATATACTGTGTATAGGGCCTCCTGGTGTTATATTTTGTAACTGATATACACCAGGTAAGTTACCTCCGTGATGACTACCTCCTGAGGACGTAGGACTCTGGGAATGGTGGCTTCTATTATCTTTATATTTACTAGGTAATATATTTGAAGGTCCTGCTCTGACAATAGGGGGCAGCGTGATGTGGTTTGATTTCCAATTCGAGACCCATATTTATCCCAACACTCGCTGTCAACCTTCCCGACTGCGGCCCTGATTTCTGTACACCTTCTACGCTTGTTGCCTCAGCTTCTTCAGCTTGCATTCTCTTCAGAATGATCATTTTTGAAGGCCCCTCAATCACACGAGGTCTATACAGTGCACCTGTTGCCTCATTTCTCTCTTTCTTCAGCTCGGAGACAACATCTTCCCCCAAGGCTGTTTCCAAATTCCCCACCAGTTCTCGCTTCTTGTTTAACATTGCAACCCCTTTCTCGAAGGATTTGAGAATCCGGCGACCTGATGAGGATGTCAGTGCTAAAGGGTAAACCTGTCCAAGATTAACACAAACTTTCCCCGATCCCTTTCCTGAGATTCAAAGCGTTCATGGCGTCAGCAATAGTATCTTTGCGGTGCCCGAATCCCATTTCTCTAGTCGCTGTCGCCATGCCGTTCAGACTAGCCCAGATAGTCTCGACAGATTCCCCTGATGTCCTCCCCACGTTCTTCGTCCAGTTAAATGAGAATTTATCCGCACACTCTTCAATGTGTGCTGCCAGATGGAATTTAGGCACAAGCCAAATAATATCCCGTTCATTCAGTTGCCTTCTTTCTTTCGGTTTAAGCAGTGGATAATCACCGTTGGATATGCGTTTCTTGAAGTGTATATGATACTTGCATGCAGTATCATAGGAAATCATGATTGGCTTGAGACCGCGCTTCAATATATCACTGAGCACATGTGTCAAAGCGAAGTCGAAATTCACAAATCTACACCAAGGTAATCAGTGATTTGTTTACTTTCCTGCATCTCACTTACCGCTCTCCGAGAGCTAAATCGACAGTTCCCATAGGAAAGATTGCACCACTCCGTAAGCAGCTTGTGCACATGCACCCAGATGTCGCCTTGTTATGCGAATTAGCCACTTTTGAAGCATCACCAGCTTTCATGCCACGGCATGTGATGTCCTAATATTTATAGTTAATTCATACATCTCTGTTTTACCAGATCACATTACCGATAGATCATCTGGGGCTCCTCCTCTGATCCGGCAAAATTCTTTGTATTTTTCATTCGGCGCATAGAAAGCATCATCCCCAAACAAGGATGGATCAATGGCTTCTCCTCCCCCTTTATTATGTCTGCGCAGGCGAAAGTTCCCATCTCCGCCAATAAACATGGTATGTATCAGTTCCCTGTAAGAGCTTTCATGTTATTTATGCATAAAGAATAAAATAGAAATAAATTAACGCACGAATCTGGATGTAATTCCCAGCCTGGGTCGAGATTGATTCCAGGTAGAGGGCATGACACACATGGGAATGCCAGTTCACCTGGTTTCCTACCCTTTTCTGGATCACGTATCCCTCCTCGCTTCCATGCCCGTACCACTCGCCACTGACGTTGAACATATTTGAACGGCTTGTATATGTCCTAGGTGGTAGGACACACTTCAGTGACTATCCTTGGAACTTAACAATTACTCACCTGCGTTCCTTGGAGATCCAGCGCTTCAGTGAGACGCTGGAGAGTTCCTACAAAATCCCAAGGTGTAATTCTTGCAACATTGCTGAGCATATGAAATTGTTTCAATAATCTAAATGTGAAGGCGGTGCGTGGCCTATCCATCGATGCCGGAAATAACCTGCGAGCAAAGAGCTGTTTGGCAGATGACTTGCTTGCTGCACAGCGACACCATCCAACCATTACTTCGTGCAGTCCATTAACATCTGCTATCACCAATTTCTGAGGGCCAAATTCAGTTGTGACATGAGGACAAAGCTCTCCTGCATGCCCCATCGCCAGAATCAAACCCAATGTGGAGAGGCTTCGCTTTGCGAAAAAATCTCCTGTCCATTCCAAAGGTCGATGAAAAGGTAGGAATTGATGGGTGGCGCATAAACATTCATTACAAATTAATCCTGGTAAATCGCAATCCTGACAGTCGAACCCAGCCATCCGAAGGCAACCAGGCGTAACACATGTGGAAACCACATGCTCCGGCACTTCTTGTGCATACATCGCCTGGAGAGCCGCTGTACGCATTGCTTTGCCTGCATTTTTGTCTTCCGGATTGTCCTCGTCATTATCACCTGAAGCTTCGACTCCTTCATAGTCCTGTATTGGTGTCAGGCCCATGTTTGTTAACTGTCATAGCAAAACACACACCGGGAACGGCTCTTCTTGTCGCCACTCATCATTCTCATCATCATCCTCATATACTCCTCCTTCCCACAAACCAATTCTACCCAAATTCCCTACCCCCACTCTAGTACTCAGACCTGATTCTCCAACCTGTGAACGTTGACTTGTCATGCCAAGTTTCTCTTGAAATATTACTTCCATGCCATCGATCAGGCGTATGCTCTTAACATTGCGTGGATCATCTAAAGTGTCACCACTCCGCTTTTCTGCTGCTTTCTGCACTTGTTTGCGGGCAGCCTTCCAACTGATCATGGCGGTATGTACTTGGATACGACAAGGATCGTCACATGCATGCATGGCTTATGTCAGCGGGTGACACCTCAATTGGGATATTGACACGATGTCTGCTACATCCTTCCCGAATGTTGACATTGTCATATGGTACGTAGTTTAACTTCCGTTGGTTTCTAGCAGATCTTGCCTTGACATCACATTGTTTTTAGCTACTCTGACTCAGACGATGACCAAAAGCAGATACAACACGACCTGCTATTGACTGATGAGTATGCCCCCTTTTGTGCATCCAGCCCATATCCTCACCTTTCGTCTCTAATCCAAATAGGGTTGTTTTGTATGAGTCATTCCTTCCAGCTAAAGGCAAACTACCACGTATGGGTCGTATTCCCAAAATGGATTATTCGTGATTTTCCCCTGGCAAGTGGTTCAACGATGAGCTGATCAATTTTGGACTTTCGTAAGTCATATTCCAGCTCTTGTTCCTGCACCTGAATATCTAAATTTTACTCAGAATGTTGTATGAGCGTCACCTCTCTTCAGCAAACCGCCACCTCAATATCCTCATCCTCTCCACATTCTTCTACAAAACATATGCTCACGATGGATACCTTGGCATCAAAAGATGGACTCGACATCTTGATATATTCACGCTGGATCTCGTCATAATCCCTGTGAATTTAACCAAGCATTGGTTCGCTATCGTCATATCCAATCTCAAAGGATGTTTATCACCTGGGGGGTGCGTGTATTCCGCTATTCTTATTATTTTATTTTGGCTATTTTGGCTGAGGGTTTTATTTTTAGGCAATACCAGGTGTTGGGTTTAGATTCGTTACATTGGGATCAGACTAAGGTCCGCACTCAAATCATAGAGTGGCTACAAGCGGAACTCCAAACCAAGCACCAACTTACCCTAGAACCACCCATGTTTAATCTTGATTTACCAGTGAGTATTAGTCTTCCTATTATTCCCTATTGTTCTTATCTTGACCAAGGTACTGATCCAAGATAACGAATTTGATTGTGGACCTTTCCTGATCTACAACCTCAGCCGTCGCATCTGCTCTATTAAAGTTGTCATTGATATTATCCAAGTATGTCCTCAGCGCCTATTAGTGATCTACTATGTCCTTATATACCTTAGACTGAACCTCCGGATTCCCCATCATTGACCGCCTCAACTATATGGGAACCCCAATATGCAGCTGCAAAAAGAGCGGAGCTGGAAGTCTTGGCTAGGTGTTTGCTAGCGCAGTGTTCAACGTGATATCCTAGAATAGCAAATCTACCGTCCTCAGATTTCGAGGTGTATTGATACACATGATTCCATTCTCTGGGCATTTTCATTGGCATTCTCCAGACCACATCCGGTTTAGGCTTTCATAGTGTTCCGATAAGAGCTCACTTTACAGAATCTTCCACAGTCACCCCAATGAGTTAATCCAACTTCGCTTCACTGAATCCTGTCCTAGTTTACCCCCTGGCTCTTCTATCTCACCTCCATTTCTTTTTCCTCTGCTTTCCCTCGCCTAATCATTGCTTATTTGCGCACATTCGCTGAATCCTGTCCCTGTTTACCCCTTGGCTCTTTTCTCTCACCTCTGTTTCTTTTTCCTCTGCTTTCCCTCGCCTAGTCATTGCTAATTTGCACACATACCTCATGAAACTCACCGGCTGCAGATGTTTATGCCCGCTTCAGTCGTGTTATCCACCATCTCTGGACCCTAATCTTCCACCCCCACTATGTCCATCCCTAGGCCCCCGAGGTTTTCCTTTAGTCCGTTTTTAAGATCCTTCACCAAAGTTCCACCCAATACACCAAAGCCCATGCCACAAAGCCTGCCGAGAAGTCGGAGGAGCTAGAGATATATCAACTAGCACATTATTCATGGTGTAAGTGTTGGCTATCTCTGCGCAGAGCACAAGACTGCGAACACGAGGGTAAAAGTAGATATGGGATATTTAGAGACTTAAGGCGAGAAAGAGAAAGAGAAAAGGGGCGAAAGACTCGAATTCACACTAGATAAAAGGGAAAGAGAGTCAATGATATTTGAGAACGAACATACATGAATTTTATAGAGTTTTGAGAATACCAAATTAAGAAAATAAACGGAGAATTCGGACAATAAAATCTACAAAGGAGTCAAAGATAACAGAACAGGAAGGACGGAACATACAAAAGTGTCAGATATTTGTTGGGGCTTTGTAAGTTTATGAGAAATCATCGAAACATAAGGAAAAAGAACATAAAGGAATTAAGAAAGAGGATCATCGGAGAGGCATACAAAGGAGAAAGGAAGTCGATGCTGACACGCGTGTGTGAAGAAAGCGGAGGCAAAATGAAAAAGGTAAATCTTAGCTGTCTATTATTACAATCGCAGTGCAGGGAGCTCGTCTCCCTTACAATGGTACACTCAACATGCATCCAATATCTTTTCCGAGTTCGAGCTTCATGTCCGTGTCCCAGTCCCTGATGGCATCGAAGTCAGCATCACAATGTACTCCCCCTCGGTCATCATGTTTAGAAAGCTAAATGTAATATAACTATAAAATATCATTCAGATTATCAGATTATATGCTTAATATGTCCAAAACTGTAAAAATTGTCTTTCTGAGCGTCGTCCCACCAAGTTTTCACGACCTAATTCCTCGTTCGCACGGGCTTAGCGCCGGAATCTCGGGCATGGCGGGAGTCTCGGACGTTCCCCGCAACCTCTCCTAGGCAAAAATAAATTATAGTGAATTCATTCTAAGAGTGCCAATATTCAAATACATGTTCATAAAAATTTCGGAGTACACAGGGGCAGTGGGTGAGTTGATGTCCTGTAGGTCACCCAAAATCTTCAAAAGCAAACATTTCTTACGTTGTGACATCATAGCTTTACCCCATACTACCACCTTTGTCAACCAAATATCCATACATCTAATGCCGGGGGGTAGGCCTGTGAAATATAACACTCCTGAAGAAGCTAGGGTTGCCAGACTAGCTTCCAAAAAAGCTTACAGACAGAGGTTAGTCATTTAATGTCTGTAAATAGAGATTTCATATTCTTGACTCCTCTCTCGAACTCAGTGGTTATTCACTTGTGTGGGAGCAATTGGTCTGTCTTGTAATAACAATTTTATCTCAATATTATAAACTCAATGTCCTATGCTCAAATTTCGGCCTTTTCTTCGCAGAAACATCGAGGAGGAGAGACTAAAGTCTCGACTACGCACCCAGATTGCCGTTGCCAGGGCCCATGAAAAAGCTTTGGAAGAGGCTCGCAAGGCAGCCAGGAGAACTGAAAGAAGGCGCAAGAAGGCGGAAAAGATTGTTGGAAAGCTATCAGGGTCTACTTCGACTTCTTTGGACTCGAAGCTGTGTTACGATGGGGCCCAGTGCACAATTACTCCTCCAATACTCTTTTCCTGCAAGACCAACCTCACACATGAATTGGATGCAATCTGGGATGGTTTATTCGATGGAAAAGGAATGCCTAACTGGGATACCTATTTTCAAGAGAGGTATCTTCACCTGGTTCAAGAAGCCCAAGCGGACGGGTTTGGTGTCTGCACCAAGTGTGTTAAAAAACGCATAGTCGCTTTCCAGCAAGCTATAATGTGTTTGGATGCAATTATTACTGAAGCACGTACAAGGACTTATACACAGAATGGTCCCAGGCTGCAAAAAGCTCTAAATTTCTTGGAGCTACCGCAGCAGTCTCGCAGTTGGTTGTTGCGAATCACATATGCGGATGACGAATTCTTGACAATGGGCAAAGATGTCGATGGTTTAGTGAAATATCAAAAACATCATAGACAAGGTTTTTTATGTTGGCAATGAACTACTATGTTGTTGTAAGAATGTCATAGTTAGGCAATTAAGTTTTGCATTAAGTGTGGTTTCCATACTGGATCTGTGATATGATGTGTTATGTGCCTGCTCACGCCAACATGCCAGCACTGCCACTCTTGATGTCTCTACCCTGTCTGTCTCCTGTGCTGGCTCCTTATCATTCACCAAGCCATTATAAAGTGAGAGCTGAGCAACCTGACCACCCACTTCCTGTAGATTTTACATCGGAAATCACGGTCTGATCCTCCTGAGGTGTTCAGGTCCACACAGGCACATGTTCGCTTTGGCCTCAGGCTGTAGAAATAGCCGGATAACGGTTCGTCACCCCTTGCGATCTTGCTCCGATCATCAAGGTTTCTACTTTTCCAGACTACTACCATATTGACATTTCCCTGCAGGTTTCGCCGCCAATCTTTCTTCCCAATATTGCCTAGGTGCATTATACTCCGACACATTTAAAGACGGACACACTCTAGTCATTTACAAAGCAACAACTCTTCGTTACCAATATCTTCCCCTATTTCACCAGGACTTTGACGGTCATCAGGATTGACTGGATTGACACGGAGGATCAAGGTATTCTCATGCCTTGGTTTGGACCCTAAACTTTCACTAATGCAGGGTGTTCAGGTGCTCACATGTCAACAACCAGTGGTGAAGCAATAGTCGACACCCATAACACTATCCTAGGTGTGTCTGCACGAGAGGCTCATATTATGATCATATCTGACTATTGTCCTGTATAGATACCATGGTGCCGATCGCAGCAGAGGACAGCAGAGGAACAGAAGTCAACGATGCCAACGCTACTCTAGGTATGTGCCTGCTTTGTCCACACTACTTTGGTAGCTCATTTGTTTTAGATGGGGCGGATCCCACCGTGAGAAAGGATGTGGCTGGGGGCAGAATAGATGAGCAGAAGGAGGAGGAGGAGGAGGAGGAGGAGGAGGAGGAGGCAGCCATAGCGGCCGCTGCAGGAGGAATATATGACCGTATGTTCTACTTCATGAGTTGTCATAGGGTCTCCTTGATTACCATTGCCTCTGCAGCACCGGACTGGGACTTCAGTCCTTTCGTCAAGAATCCTCGGCGGGTGGTATGGTCCCTGCACCCGAACGGTGTCAAGTATATAGCTTCATGCCTGAGCCAGTATGAGAAACTAGAAGCAGCTCAAGGTGTGCCACTGCACATGTAGGAGAGCAGGCTCAGTCATGTGCGACTTACCTGGAAGCGCAACCTCGCAGCTGCCTATATGAGTCATTGGCCAACATTTGATTACAAGTCTCTATTGCCCCCGAATGCTAGCAAGGAAGAGCTTACTACAGCTAAGAATGTGAGTGATCTCTAGGCTTTAATAGTGGTATTAGCTAACAACTGTGCTTAGCGGGTGATCACCAAGATTGACAATAAGCTTGGGCGACTATGGTGTAGGCAACGCACTCCAGAGAAGGCTACCGACATCCTATCACTCTTTTTCCGCACTGTGTGACGCATGGCAGCCAAAGACCTCTGGGCTCGTGAAGACCCAATGTATGCTACTGTGGAGATGAAAGCAATCAAAGCGGCAAAGCTGGACAGGACCAATCCTCAGAAGTTCTTTACAGCACGGATGAAGGTATGTTATATTGGATTGTGTGTCTTTGGTTCAAATAACTATCATTACAGCTGCGTGCAAAGTTATTCAAACAGCTGTCACAAACTGATCAATCACTCTGGAAGGCCAAGGTGAAAGAGCGCAAGGATGTTGAACCACCTATGTATGTCTATTTGGCAGTGCACACGTTAGGATTCCATACAGACTCAACCAATTCAGCGAGGATTTGATTGCTGCCTTACCCAAGATATTTGCCTTGATAGGCGATGCACTGGCCACCCGGTTGGGGTGGTATGTTGAGATTCGGGCTGCCGGCTTGGGTCTCGGTGATATTGCACACTATTTCATGTACGTCTCCTCCTCCAGCAACTTTGACTGTGCTAACTTTAGAGCCAGCGAAAAGTACCGACCCAACAAGGCAGGTGTAATTATAGATTATGGAATCTTTGAGAACTCCGAGGTGTATGACAGATGTTTTGAAGACAAAGTGGCAGGTGCATTCAAAGGTTAGCTGCATAGTTACATAGGTTGGCTTGTGTTGACTGTGCCTATTATTAGTTGAACTCCGGGAGCTGAGTAGGCTGGCAAGTCATAAGCCAAGGATTCCTGATGTTGACATCAAGAGACCGCAGATTGAGCTGCGGGTTTATGTTCAGTTTGATGAACAGGGGAATGTCACATCACAGGAGGCAGATGTGCGGGTTTCTCTTACGACTTACATGGAACATACCTTCGGTGTGTATTCCTTTCCTATAACTGCTCAGACCTGATCTAATCCTGAATACTTCAATAGCCATGGTTCCTGCAGCGCAGAGTGGACGGCACAAGAAGCCAAAGAAGCCTGAGTGGGATGAGATTGCTAGGGCCGATGATGTCTCACAGTGGGTTGATGTTGGTCGGCTACCGCCCCCACCTTTCGAGCTTGGCAACCCTATGAGTATGAAGAAGGGACGGCTATATCAACTTGCGACCCACATAATTCAAGGAGAGTTGGGGTTGATAGATGAGGAGAAGCGTTTCAAGTGGTTAGGTCAGCTTTCCGGGAGTTTGCAGCGGGTTGGGTAGGTGATTCATATTATATCGATGTTGGCAAGAGCTGATCTTTCTTTCTCTTGTTGATCTTTATCTCGTGACAGCCCCAGAGCTACCACGGCTGCCACCACAGGCGACAATGGTGAGGAGATTAATATCGACGAGGTTAGCGAGAGCGATGAAGAGGAGGAAGAGGACACCCCAGTGCCCTTGGTGGAAGACAAAAAGAAGAACAACGCAAAGGCTGCTCGGGCTGCCAAAGCTGCCAAAGCCAAAGAGGCCAAAGCCCCTAAGAGAAAGAGGTACGTTCATTGGTGTAGCTCCCTATGGAGGTTCGGTGGTTGATTGACTGAGGTGACTTCTCTTCAGAGTCATTCAGGAGGAGGGGGAGGGGGAGGGGGAGCCAGAAGCGCCACCAAAGAAGAAAACAAAGCAAAGCATCAAGAAGGATATCAAACAGCCCTCGCCTGTCAAACAGGCTCCTCCCAAGCAAGCAGGGAAGAAGGCCAATACACGTCGTGCGGTGGTGATGACCACAGCTAATGGTGCTAAGGCTTTGATGTCGACTGCAGCGGATGCTATTGATGTGAAGGAGCCCATGACGAAGCCAGCTAAGGGTGAAGTCATAAAGAAGGAAAAGACCGTGGGCAAGCAGGAAAGGACATCTGTCAAAGGTACGGTCCCGAAGGTGTCAGTAAAAAGGCGTCGGACAAAGGGAGAGGAAAGTGACACCGAAGAACAAGCCATTGAAGACAGTGCTATTGTGGTAAGTACGCCTTCTCACCCATTTAATGGAGACTTCACGAAGGTGAGTACATAGCTATCTCTATGGACTGGCAACACTGAGCTGATACCCTGTTAGTGGTATCATGACATTGTTGAACGCCAGAGGGTGCTAGACTGGGAAGTGAAGGAGGGGGAAGGTATTATGGGGGAAGATCTGATGTCGTGTATATTGTTTCTGGAAGCATCGGAGGTTGATACAGGAATTGTGTTAGTAAGTGATTGTTATTATGCCCAGCGTGTCTAATTCTGCTGTACAGGTTGGGCATTTGGACACTAGTGCGCCTATACGAACAGACGATGAAGACAGTGACACTGTTGGCAAACTATGGGACATTTTGATGCAACCTATGGAGGCTATGCCCGCCCCTAGCGCATACCGTAGTATCAAGAATTGGGAACCAATATATACCAGTATATTACAACGCACCCAGGGAGTTGTTGATGCGATCTTAGAGCATCCGACAGATGGGCGTGCGGGTAGGCTCATGGTCGGAGGGCCTCTGGGGATCTTCTGCACGTTGCGAGGCGTGGAATTTATGCGGAGGTGCATTGCTGTGCGAGACCGAGAGAGCCCATATGCACCTGAGCTCGAGAGTACTGTGAGTCGATTCGGGTTGATTCTGGCTCAGGAACAGTTTCGACGCTGGGGGATACGAAGTTTTGAAGATGGGTGCATGGATGAAAAGCGTCGCCGTTATAAGGGAATCAAGGACGTGTACGTTGCGTGGGCAGTATGGATGGAGGCATTAATCCGCAGCGATGTGACTCCAGACAATGTGCGTATCCTTTGTATGCGCAGCGGGACATGTTATCATACTTACCTTAATCCATACAGTGGTGGGGGCGTCGTTTGCATGGAGAACTGCCAGAGATTGTTTCTGCAACGGCCGATGAAGCATTCAGGCGGGAGCGTGGTTTTGAGCCTACCGACCTACTAGTGGCACTAGACTTGAAGAACTGGAAGCGAAAAGAGGTTAGTTTGCAAATGAAGACATGGTGGATGACCCTTGATGAGGTGAAGTTCACGAACTGTGGCGTGGTAGACAAATTTTTGTGTGCACATGCGTTGTATATGACAGCTGGTGTGGGGTCTCAGCGGAAGATGGAGTGGTGCATAGAAGCAATTGCAAACACGAGGAAGTGGTTAGGGAAAGCTACGTAAGTTTGCACGCAGGAGCTGTCATGATGCTCATTCATTTGTTAGGACGATATTGGATGACTCGTTGTTAAACAAACGAGATGATCTGTTTGAGTACGTTGATCCCAAGGAATGTTATATCTGCGACTTATGAGGGGTGTTTATAGGATAAAAGTCACCTCGGACGAAGCGAGAGATGTGGCGCCAGAAATCACTCGGTCTGAACCTGTCGTCATGGTAATGTAATTTCCATGTGTGTACATATCTTATCTCAGGGCTGACCTCAAGGATAGGATGACATCGAGGGGAACTCTTCGGTGGTAGTTACACCCGAGGTGATCGTGGCCATAAGGAAGCGGAAGCCGCCTGCCGATGAAGTTACGGAGGATCCGGCCCTTCAGAAAAAGTATATATTCGAGTACCTGTGTGTTCAGGCGTTTCGGCTGACAGTGTGCAAACAGACGTACATCAGCAAGGCTTGGTTTGAAGCCGCCCTCTACAACAGGAGTGGCTATAAAGGCAAGTCCCGCCCCGAAGCGCGCTGCAATGAAGAAGCTTAGGACGGCGGAAACTGTGCCTGAGGTACGAGAATCTTGACTTGTTATATGTTTAGGGTTTGGGATTTGAATGTAGCTTATCAATAGTATATATGATATGTTATGTAGTGCATAATTATAATTATATAGAATAGAGGTGATTCATGTGTTCTCTGTGCAGGAAAAGTCTGATGCGACATTCCTTCGCACTTGAGATTTATAGTGGTTCTGCAGAACAACGTGAGAGGTCTGTAGGAATCCCGCGACATACAGGTTTCCTCATTAACTACACTTCATACACCTTGGTTTATCGACTTCATACATCTTCATTATTCTATTATTATCCCAATGTACATCGACAGCGGATACCCAATATACACATCTTGACTATTCTATTATTATACCAATGGGGGACCGATACCAATATATACATCTAGTCTATTATTATAACAATTTAAGGTGTGGTGGATGTTTTGTTGTACCACTCGTGACGAGGCTGCGATGGCATTTACATCTCTGTAGATATGCCGTACCGTGGTGAGCCATTGTTTTCTTTTTTCTGTGCGTGGCTCACGGCGGCGTCTACAGACGGGTCTTTTTCCCTATGCAGCTGACGGCCAGGACTACAGGACGGCGTGATACGACTTCGGGTCTGCAGATATGTCTCAACGTGGTGAGTCCTTTTCTTTTTTTCGTTCGTGAATCACGGCAGGACCTATAGGCTGGTCTCTTGCACTTGTTGGCAGACGGCATAGTCTACAGAAATGGCGCCATAGTCGGTCTTTTTCTGTTTTTCTGATCGCGACTCGCGGCAGCATCTACAGCCTGGGCTCTTTTACTGGGCAGCTGACAGCACAATGTACAGGACAGCGCCATACGATTTCAGGCCTACAGATATGCCGTGGAGTGGTGAGTCGTTCTTTTTCTGTTTTTCTGTTCGCAACTCGCAACTCGCGGCAGCATCTACTGACGGCACATTCTACAGGACACGACCATACAATTCCAGATCTGGAGATATACCACGGTGTGGTGAGTCGGGATTTTCCTTTTTTTGTGCTCGTGACTTGCGGCAGTATCTACAAGCCGGTCTCTTTTACTGCGCAGCTGATGGGATATTCTACAGGACGGCGATATACAAGTCCGGATCTGCAGATATGCCGCAGCGTGGTGAGTCGTTCTTTCTCTATTTGTCTGTTCGTGACTTATGGCAGCATCTACAGGCTGTCTCTTTCACTGGGCAGCTGACGGCACATTCTACAGGACGGCGATATACAAGTCCAGATCTGCAGATACACCGCAGCGTGGTGAGTCGTTCTTTTAATATTTGTCTGTTCACGACTTATGGCAGCATCTACAGGCTGCCTCTTTCACTGGGCAGCTGACGGCACATTCTACAGGACAGGGCCATTCAAACCTGTAGATATCCCGCGGCCTGGTGGGTCGTGCTGTGTATTTTTCGGTTCGTGACTCACGGCGCGATCTACAGGGCTCCATCATGGAATTCCGTGTTTGTGGATATTCCGTGGTTGGGTCGGTGAGTGGTTCTGGGGGTGATTTTGTCTTGATGAATATAGATAGATAGCGTTTTTAGGTGAGGCTGATTTTAGGGTTGGCTATCTGTATCATTTACATTTTCTACCTGACGTTTCGATTTCTTCCATTCAATTGATCACAGACGGCACATTCCACAGGACGGTGCCATACAGTTCTTGGTCTGCAGATCTGCCGTGGTGTGGTGAGTCGTTCTTGGCTTTTTTCTGGTTCGTGGCCCCCGGCGGGATTTACAGGCGTATTTGTTCCGCTGCTAGCGGACGGTATATCCCACAGGACGGCAGTATACAATTACCAGTATGAAGATATGCTGTGACATGGCGAGTCATTCTGTGCTTTTTCGATTTCGTGACTCACGGCGGTATCTACAGGCGTATTATTTTCAGTTGCTCGCAGACGGCAGATTCTACAGGACGGCGCCATCCGATTCCTGATCTGCAGAGCTGCCGTGGCGCGGTAAGTTGTTCTTGGTATTTTACAATTTGTGGTTGACGGCGGGATCTGTAGGACAAGACCATATGATTCCTCCTCTGCAGATATACCGGGGCATGGCGAGTCGTGCTGCATATTTCCGGTTCGTGACTCACGGCAGGATCTACCGGGCTCTATCACTGATTCCAAGTTTGTAGATATTCCGTGGTTGGTTCGGTGAGTGGTTCTGGCGGTGGTTTCTCTGGCTGAATATAGATAAATATGGGGTTTATTGTTAGTTGAGGTTGATTTATTTTAGAGAGCAGTGTTTCGCTGTGGGATAGATATATTATATTTTAATTATCAAACATCCATATAGTGTTGAAACTATGTATGGGCCTATAGGATTACCTGCAACCAACAGATCTGACAAGTCCTACAGATCCATCGCAGGCGTCCGCCCTGCATCGAAAGAGTTCGCCTATTGCCTGTCCTGTAGATATGTCGGTAATATGACTATTTACCGTCCTACAGATGGCTCGCATGCAGCGGCCTGAAATTCCGAGGGTTCGCTCACATACCGCCCTGCAGGACGTGTCCTATTTGTGACAGGAATTCTACAGAGAATATAGACACCACTGGTGTGACCCAGAGAGTAAGTTTAAGAAACCTGAGTGTTGATACATTCGCGTTCGGGGTGTTTGAGCTGAATTATTGCTCATGAAGCCAAGTGAGCCGAAACACGTGTGTGTCCCGTATGTGAAGACACGATCCTGTTAGATTGTTAGCATCGCATGAGATATTCGATTTGCAACGAGTAGAGGAGATTTGTCAAGCACAGCCGGATGAAGAAGGCCTCATTCCATGGGAGCAGATTGAGGAGGGCTCGGCAGGATACGCAAGATGATCATTTGCCCAGTAGATCGTTTGAAACTTATTGTTCAAACAGACTAGAACACCGTTAGAGTAATACAATAATAGAAGCACTGGTACTCACTGTCAAACCCACAAAAGTCGCAAACTATCCATGTCTCCTTGTGACAAGTCTCGAAGCTAAGGAATGTATCAAAACCTGTATCTATGACTGAAATATGAGGGCATTGGAAACCAATGCATCGTCGATCCAGGTAGTCTTGAATGTCGTCAGGTGATATGAGATTACCACCGCTCATTGGGCTATAAGATGGAAAGTGAGTAAGAAATGTTATAAACAGCTTTGAGAGAACGTACTAAGGATATTCAGGTACCTCTCCAATGCTTCGGTTGGAGGTTGAGAGACGTCTGGGCCTCCTCAAGCAAAGGCCGAAGCAGTTCTTCAAGAACTGTTGGGTCAAAGACAGCACCGCCTACATTGATAAGATGGCAAGCTGGTAAGATAACAAGTGGGCATGGGTAGGTCTCGCGCATCACTCTGGGACTTAGCGACCCATAACAATTGACTATTAACTTGCGAAGGAGCTGCAAAGAACCTCGCTCGTATGCTACAAGCATGGATTGGTTTCAATCGATGTTGTGGTATAATATGTAAGATAGCTCAAACAATTTATGAGGAATTGAATGGGATGGTACAACGCAGGAGAGAGTTAGAGCAAGGAGAGTATGGCCAGCCTTTGTCAATATCAATGACAATATTACATATTTCTAAAATGCTTACCATTACCAATAGGCTGCTTTGGATATCAGACATCCCTGACGAGCTTCTGCTGTAATATATTTCCTAGAACATATGCAGTTTGGATAGAAGAATTAAGCAGAGGAAGGAAGAGGTGGTGCATGTTATGTGCAAAAAGGTGTTACACTTTCCTAAATTTCTGTAACTGTGTCTACAGGACATAAACTTAATTCCTTGTCCAAAATGAACATATTTTCATTTCAGAGCAGGTCTATGCCGCCATATGTGGGAAATTAAGTTTGGTAAGATCATCCAACCACATAAACAAGTTATTAAAGCACATATCAGGTGTATTTGAAAGAACATATATTCGCTAAGCCAATCTAACTACTCTAACAAGCCTTGAGTGTCTTCCCATGACACGTCCCCTCGCATCTCTCCCCCATGTGCATTAAGAACCTTAATACCGAACCCCAATAAAACAGACAATCTTTCCATTCCCCACCAAGTAATATAACCTGCCGGATCATGGTTGAAAGCCCTAGGCGGCCATGAACTGTCGACAATGTGGCGAAGACGAGGCCATTGAGTTCAGACAGCTATGACGAGCACGTCCATCTGGTAATGAAACCTTTCCATGACTGCAGGTGGAAGAAGGTCGCACGAGTGCACAGATATTGTGTGTACATGGGGATGAAAAAGCACAAAGGGGGTAAACTCTGTGAAGAGTATCTCCAAAACCTCCAGACTTGGGCAGAGTGAAGCCAAAGGCAGTGAACCCTGCAGGTAATATCTGCCTCGGAGGACTAGGCAACGTAAGTTGATGCCAAACTGCTCAAGGGCCTGAATAAGATAAGGGTCGCTTGAGGATGACGACCAACAAGAGAAAAATTGCAGGTTCGGAAGAAGCCATGACCTGATGAACCAGAGGGGTTCAACGTGCGTGTGCCCAGACACATGTAACTGGCGTAATCTTCGAAATATAATGGGAGGAATAGGATCAGGTATACTGCATGCCCACTCTTGCTGGGGCAAGAAATGGATGGCGAGATTTTGAAGATGCAATGTGGAGGAATGTTAGATTTTCAATGTTTCCATCTAGCAAGCATCAGTGAAACGCGCCATTTGTCCCGGCTGTCCTGTGTGATCCGGGACTACTTCCTATTTAATTAGGACGCTCAGGAGATGTCTGGACGCTTCTGGACCGCCTGGACGTGCCCGGACTTCTTCAACCGGTTTACTGATGAGGTGCGAAGATATTGCGGGGGAGGGGGATGTGCAGAGAGGCCACTGGTGTTATGCATGCCAGTGTCAAAAGAGACAACATGAGTGAGCCGGTTGAGCAATTGCCAATACAATGTTTGGCACTGAAAGGCGGTCAATGACAATTATACATTAAAGAAGACACCTCACCTCAAGAATACCATATATCGCAGTTCTCTTATCAGGTGGGGAAGGCCAATATAAATCAAAGCACCGTTCGCGGGGCCATCCATTCGCAGTATAAGGTATATCCTTCCATGGCAAATTGACAGCGAGAGGTATATCTATCCGCAAACGTCGAGCTGTTGGGAGCAAAGGGTGTGAGGGAGGGAATGCCTTCAAGAATGCATGGATCTGAGTGGGATGCGTAAACCAAATTTGGCTCAGGAAAAATGGTTCAACCGCAAGGAAGAAGATGCGGCTTGTCAAACATAGAGCAGAAACCAGCTTGATCCTCGTCTCATACGCCTCCAGCCAACTCCCGACCCATTCTGCTGCCAAACGTAAGTCTTGGCATTTACTGTCTTCCAACACAGTCTCGTGGTCCCATTTCCAGAAATCCAGCTGAGCAGGTGGGAATCCCAGGGGGTCGAAAATGATACCAGCAATGTCAACAAAAATTGACACAAAGTGTTCATAAACTATCAGAATAGGTGTGAACAATGAGGACTAGTAAATAAAATAAACATCACAACTGATGTACCTGTAGGTGCGTCCATGTCAAGGAATTAAGGATGAAAGGAGTAACAGTGAGAATGAAAGGGAAAGATGCGATAACGGGTGAACAGCTTATGGTGTCTTAATTGCAGGAGGGATTATGCGGATCAATCACAAATTCAATCGAGACACATGGAACTGTTCTTCTATTGCGATCTAAAACAAAACAGGACTCATAATGTCACACTTGCACCCTGAAATTGGCCTGCATGTGCAGCTAAATCTGTTTACTAAGTAGCCGGGTTATCCAATGTGAATGAGTAATTATGCTGAAACAGGGTCAAGTGAGATGGAAGGCAATTGATGAATTGAAAAAACCAGACCTACAATTAATGCTGGCAGTAACATTTGATGATGTCGGATGAATCTATCCACATAATGGATCGTATGCAGTGCACAGTCACAAAAGTTTGGCTGTCGCTCACTGGCGAGACTTAGCAATGCATGCATATCATTGCACCTGCACCCCGAAATTGGCCTGTGCATGTGCAGCTAAATCTGTTCGCCAAGTAGCTGGGTCAAGTGAGATGGAAGGCAAATGAAGGATTGGAGAAACTAGACCTACAGTTAATGCTGGCAGTAAAGTTTGATGGTGTTGGATGAATCTGCCCACATAGTGGATCATATACAGTGCACAGTCACAAAGGTTTGGCTGTCTCGGGACCTAAAGTAAAGCAATCAATATTGAGAATGATTCAAGACAATTAAGAGCATGCACAGGCAGCTCTAGCAAAACGATCGAAGGTGTGGGCTTCCCAGGATAATGCTTGGCAAATTCAATCAGGAGCCACTCAGTGACAGACTTACGTGTGTTGGCATAGTCATATGACAAGGAATCCATCGAGATAATTGTTATTTCACTGTTAAACGAGATTAAGGCAATGAATAGGAGGCAAAATAATAATCAAGAAATACCCTGATTTAGGCAGAGCCTGGACACTTTGCTGTGCGCCGATTACGATGAAGGAATACCAATGATTTGTGTCATGTATGGGGATAACAATAAAGTCGTAAGTTAAGGGGGTCCATTTTCTTGTCCAGTGGGCGATAGCCACATATCCCCGTTCAGAGAAATTGGTGAAAAAGTAAGTCGACAAGACCTTCAAGGTCATGCAGTTGAGAGAAGATGCCTGGAAACGTTCAAACCAAAGGCTTTGTGTAACAAACCAGATGTGAGAATCAGTACACAACCAAAACAGAGAATGAATGAAAAATGGGACGTACGAGAGTCCCAAGTCAACCAAGTGATCACTAAGCCACTCACCGGGTTCTAATTGCGCTATTTCTCGAAATGGGACTTCTATTAGTTTGGGGGTGTTGCTTTTGCCCGTGGAAATATAGCTTAAATAATGGAAGCTACTATTGAATGAATGAGATGGCTACCAGTGTGGGCTCAGGAGCAGTACTCACCTCGGAGATATTGGGTTCGAAGGTTTGCTGGATGCTTTCGTGGTGAGTGTCAGTGATGGTTTGTGGGATTTTTTCATGGTTGGAGGCAGTGGCGTTTCAGTTTCAGAGTCACTGCTTATATAAATGCCAAAATGTATAGGGATAAAGATGTGTGAGGGGAGAGAGAACATTTGAATGAGCCACTAACACATCAATGACCGATGTGCCCACTGGAGAGTTTCGCAATGCCACGGAGGATTCTGAGGTGTCTTCCTGGCTTGGAAAGATCAAGTCAATGGAGGTTAAAAGGTCTGGAGATGATGCCTTACTGTTTGGGAGGTTGCGTCGCCAATGGTGGCATTGAAGATGAGAGCACCTTCAGACCGCTTACATAAGGGGATCACGTGGTCACGGAAGCTTGAAACCATGAAGTCACTCACGCAAGTGCGCAAGCAGCTACAAGCAGCATCGAAACGCAAAGGAGCAACTCTTACTGACCCACGGGCTATAAAGTCCATGAAAATAATGAATGGCCGTGAAATCCCTTGGGAAGAAATCCCGGAAGAGTTAGCCACACCATCATCATCGACTGAAGCACCTCCGCAGCGAATCCACAACCCAGTGGTTGGAGGAGCTGCATCAGCCTGGCAATGGGGTTTCAGCGATGGGGATTATGATTCATGTATGGGAAGAGACACTATGGGTGTATACAATGAGGGAGAGTTTAGGGAGGAGGATAATGGTAACGAAGAAGAACCAGAACCTGTGAGTTGTTGAACAATCTTGGTTGCACATATATTGATAGCTGTGAACTTTAAAGGATTCAGAACAGAAAGAGCAGAGCACAGAAAAGAGCAACACTCAAGACGTTAACCAGTCAGACCATATCGTGACACTGAGAGAAATGGCTCTGAAAGTCATGTATGAGCATGAGGCGCCACCAATAGGGCAACCAACTTGTTTTGATGCTAAATGCTCCGCTGCTGGAGTGTATGACTGTGGCGACTGCGATGCCACAGACTATTATTGCCAGGATTGTATCATTAAGAAGCATCAGAACCTTCCCTTCCATCGCATCGAGGAATGGGATGGAGACTGCCTGCGGCGTAGGTCACTGGCAGAGCTCGGCTTCATTATTTTCTTTGGGCATGGAAACAATGCCTGTCCTCATGTGAATGATGAATGGGGCATTCAAGAAATTACAGTTCTCGATGTCACAGGCGTGCACACAGTTCTCATGGGGTGGTGTTGGTGTGCAAATGCGCTAACCCAAGCAGAGCAGCTGTTTGCACAAAAATGATTTCCAGCCACAATACTTCGGCCACGTACAGCTTTCACGTTTCGTGTGCTGAAGCTATTTCACCTTCTGAATCATGTCACCCGGACAAGCCCTTGGGACTTCACGGAGACAATGCATAGGCTAACAGATCATGTCTGTTCTACTGCAGTGACAGTAATATTATTATTTTTGTCGTTCTCTATGACAGCTAACTAATGACTGTATGTGATTAAAATTGTAGGATATTTACAAGACTTTCAAAGACGTCCAAAGGCAGTGGCGGGTGGTGTGCACCTGGAAATGAAGTGGTGTACCAGACCCCAAGTTACCAAGGCAACCTGGAAGCCCCGTAATGGGGTGTGTGTCTTGTCCAACCCCAGGAGTAAATCTGGATCCAGGTTGGGAAAAACACCCAGATACGTATGTCCAAAACTATGCATAATGCTTGACAAGAATTAATCTGGTTTTTTTTTGGTTCATAGGGTGTTGATCCATACACTTTTCATTGGAGTTGATGGGAATTTCAGGTTACGCAGGCACAATAAAGGTGGTGGTGAGCTTGCCGATCCTTCATTATTCGGCAATGACGCATTCTACGCAACACACCCTGCTTACAAGGAGTTCTACCGTATTAGGGGTGGTGCCCCTGACGACATGGAGGTGAGTATGGTCGTGTTGTATCATATACATAGGCTGACATGATCCAAGGACGCAACGTGTCGAATGGTCAAGGCAGGAGAACACAAACGTTCTTCAGCAAATCAGAAGCGGCCAACCAACGGCAATTTGTCCCACAGCTGCGTACACAGTGGTGCATTTGAAGCAAGAGGGACAGTAGATATTCCACTAGGAGAGCGGCGAGTGTCTCGGATAATTTGAGCTCACATATGGACTTAGAATATGATCAGCTTTGTGATTGTTGACTTTGGAATGACACATGTGCTACAAGATGTCCTCAAACTAGGATTGAAGTGCATTGTAATATCATATGATATTGCGTGCAAGTATCATATTCACTTTCGTGAACGCATTGCTCATCGATTGTGGTCGTTACTAACTAAAGAAGAACTAGCCAAACTAGACAGTACAGAAATCGTATGGTTGGTGCCGAAATTTCATTTGGCTTCCCATATTGATGGATGCGCTGACAAATTCTCATTCAATTGGGCAATCAATGTGGGGAGAACTTGCGGCGAAATTGTAGAATCCAATTGGGCGAGCCTGAATTGTCTTGCAACTGCGACACGTGAGATGGGATGGGGGCACCGAAAGGATACATTAAATGATGCAATGCTTTTTCATAACTGGAGGAAAGCTACATCGGAAGGTATGTGCACATCATTTCTTAGTATTGCTCATATGTTGACTAGCGATACATGTAAACAGGGTTTCGCATTTTAAAATCCTATAAGAAGAGCGGCTTAATCCTGGTGAAAAAGCGAGCAACTCTGGTGAGTTTAGAATCAGCGTTGGGAGAAGAACTGGTTACGAAGCTTAACGCAGAAAGTGCTTCAAAGAACGGTAGCCACTTTAGGCCTAGATTGATCGAGGGACCTTCACGTGTTGCGATCCTTAAAAGAATCCATGAAGAGGAAACACCGGCCACATTTAGGGGTGGAAAAAAGCAGTCAACCCATTCAGCTCGTCTGACAGCCAGTGTGGGTATCAATATGGGTCTGAATTTGGAGATGCGTCAGTAAGTTGAATGCTAGGCAAGCAGAAACGGTTGACTCATGAGACTCGTCATAGACAAAACCTGCGACAAAAGCTCCAATCGTGGAGAAGTTCGACAGACCGGCAAGAGCTTGATCTGGATGATTCCAGACGTAAATTATCCAGGCACCTTGACACGTGGTATGCCAGTCTAGGTGACTTCATGCCGCCGGACGCTCTTCAAGAACCACTGGAAATGGAAGCCACACCAAAAAAGGCGAAACTGAGCCTCCCGTCGGATTTTGACCGAGAAAATTACGAACATCTGGGATTAGCAACATTGGCGGACACGGAATTTCTGTTACGCAAAGGGCAAGCTAATGAAGCACTCAAACATCTGCGAGAGAGCTTGGGCCTGAAATCATTTCTGATCCGACACAATCATAGTATCTCGGTGGGTCAAATTGCCAAGCGTAGGTCTGAGACAGAAATAGAGAACGCAGATCGGCGTGTCCAAAAATGGGCGGAAGTGTACTGCAGGGTGTTTCAAGCGATGGGGAAACTGACACCACTGGGGGATGATGGAAATCATGATAGAGGTCAAATGAGAGAACTGGCTAAAGATGACCTGATAATGTTGTCTAGCTGGATGGAGGAGCATAGGTTGTGGCGGGAGAAAGGGGAAATTCCCGAAGCCGAGGCTGCCAAGAAAGGGAAAGGGAGACGGGAGCTGCCATGGATTTGGAAGATGCAGTTCGGAACGACCAAGCCGGATGCAGACAAGGTATCTGACGCGATAGAGGAATGGACTACTGAAGGTACGACATCAAGCAGTTTGTGTTAAAAGAGTAACTACTGAGAGACCAATTATGACTGACAGCGATGCGAATCGAATGGTTACACGCTCAAGCAAGCGTAAATAGATTTGAAGAGGAGATGAAGTTACTTGAAGCCGAAAGCGAACGCGTTGGAAAAACATTCCGATACTATCAGAGAAAGTGGTTATCCAAGGTTCTGCACTTGACCCAAGAGGTCTTACAGGAGGTGCAGGACGGGGGGAGTCAGCCTGCGAGAGTGTTGAGAGGCGATATAGCGTATGCGAACAAGCAGGCGGACGTTTTCAAGAGACTGGCGATAATACATAAACTTACAAATCCCCAACAAGTGTTTGACACATTTGTATGTTCCGTTCTTCCTATTCCGTTATCTTTGACTTCTTTGTAGGCTTTATGTTCCGTATTCTCCATTTATTTCTTGACCTGGTCCTTTCAAACTCTATAAAAATCCATGTATGTTCGTTCTAAATGATCATTGACTTACTTGCTTTCTCCTTTATTCAGTGTGATTTCGAGTCTTTCGACCATCTCTTTCTCTCACTCGCCTTAAATGTTTAAAAACCTATCTCTATTCTATTCCTACCCCTGTGTTCGCAATCTCGTGCTCCGTGCAGAGACGGTCGACACTTACACTATTGTGTTCATTTGCATTCTCATACCATACATCGCTTACTGGAATTGCTTTCTATTGTTCAGTTATGTAGCTCTGATGATGAGAGTTTCATGTATTCTGCTTGTTGTGCATTGCTTGCATCTAGGTATGGTGTTGATGTTGTCAATGAATTCACTCGGCCATCTGCTCTCCGTTTGAAGACACACCAAACCACAGTGCGCCGTGAAGTTCGTGACATGACTACTTGGCTCAAGTCAGATTACCCTGAAGTCCACCGTCTTGTTCATACCCTGACTATTATCCTAAGCTTACTTGCTGTTGTCATTCGCCGTTGTCTGTCATGTCAACATTCAGACTCGCAGGGTATCCGTATCGCACTATTGGTAAGTTATTTGCTATTCTACTTATCTATATTCAGTATTGACAAGTTTGGGGATAGATATTACAAAAGCCCCTGTGCGCTTGCGCCTCCTCAGTATATTTCCAGAGATTTTTGACCCCATCCTAGAACCACATTTTCGTCCTCCAAGGGGGGCAGCTTTTTTTGAGTGGTGTCGTGTGTCATTCAACTCAGTTTTCATGGGAGATGATGTTGAACTGATTTGCAGTGCTCGTTATTCATCACGCATGCGGGAGCTGTGTATGGGCCGCTTGAAGCTTATTGCGAATCTACGTCTTGTATGCCGAGGATTCAAGTATTGGGTTAATAGATTTTTTGTGCACGATTTATGGTTCATCCATCCCAGACAGGTAAGCCTATCTAAACCATCTGTGTTTACTAAGGCTTACAATTAATGGTTTAAGCCCAAGGCATATATATATGTTTTCCACCCGCAATCTCGGCCTTCTTAGGCATATCAAAAGGTTGTGGACTGATATCCCCATCTTGCTACCATCTGCAAATCAACCGGTACCGGAAACACTCGAAGATTGGCCAACAGGACGCACTCATGTCATTGGCTACATTCCTCCTGCTCACCGCAGTGCACACCCAGTGAAAGGAGAGGTACGAGTGTTTGGATTACATCTCTACAATCCCTATTCTGATATTGTATTTTGCTCTTCTGGCTACAGGTTGACAGGCTCTATCATCAAGTACTAGCAAGTACTCGCAACCTGGAGTACTTTGACAACGGCTACACAGGTATGGCATCCAATCGTTCTTCGCCAATGCCCACCCATTATCTCAGCCGGTTTCGACATCTTGGTCATTCACACGTCAAAGGGCTACATCTCATTATGCGCTATTTTGACACCGAGTTCTTCATGAATGTCAATCGAATGGATTTGTTGGAGGAGCTGGCCATAGATTACATAGTTGAAGGCCTTGGATATGGTCCTGAGCCAAACCGACCTGTTCCTCCTTCATTCCCCAACCTCCGATATCTAGCAGTCACAGCTCCCTATGATAGAGCCCCTCTCGAAGTCATTCACCATTGGCGACTCGATAACATCACACATTTTATTTGTCGCAATAGCCACACCCCGGAGTCTCATCTCGAGATGGCATTGGAAGGTTTTGGGGATGGATTGATTTCGCTTGGTTTAGCTGGGAAATATTTCATCTCAGCGGAGTTTCTTGACCTTGCTCGCCTCACCCCTCGCCTCACTTCCCTTGAATATGATGTTGGTCCTGGTATTCCCTTGTTAAATGGTCATCCAACCCTCGAAAGCCTTGTTCTGCATTGTCCTGCTCCCGCTATTCCAGGCACCGATATACATGCCAAGCTTTGTGTCCTCCTTGACATTATTTGTGACCATCATTCAAAATGGAAAAAACTCCGTTTTATGGTCGACACAACCTGCCCAGGACGATGTTCAGATCCTTTTTATAACCTACAAGAGCACGAAGGTTTCATTAAAGTTGCAAGGCTTGATCAAGTAGGTATTAGCGTGGTTAGGATGGATGAGAAAGGGTGTACTGTTGACTACACTTCCTACCAGTCCGTTCTTGTGTAAAAAATCTTGGGAGACTCTTTAGAATACATTAATTGATAAATACATATTATCATTACTTGTGACGTTCCTTCTGTGTTTGTGGTCTTGTATGTCTGACTCGCAGGTATCTGCATTCATCTTCTCTGTCCTCTCCTAACTTTCTAACCCTATGGCATCCCTCGTAACCTTCTAATACTCCAAGTGGACACATAAAAGTTGTCTCCTGTGCATGAAGTCAACGTTACACCTTCAGGAGACCTTGATTAGGCGCTCGAGGATATCCCGCTGCAGAATGGATCGGCAGAATTATTATAATTCTTCCTATGTTTTATAAAATACTCAGACTTTTTTTCCAGTATGCCGCAGGTAATAACCTGATTATATCCAATGCCGATACCCCTCTAGGTTCTGGGTAAGTCAATGTCCCGTAGGTTGAGTGTGAAACGAAAAGGCTTTCCATTTTTCCTTAGCGCCAACAACTTCTTTCGCCACCTAGCTATATATTTCACACTCATTCATGCCAGGCGGTCGGCCACAGAAATACTTTACAGCTGAGGAAGCTAGGCAGGGAAGATTGAGCAGCAAAAAGGCTTATCGAACTAGGTGAATATCATCAATATACAACACTACAAACTTAGACTTAGGCAGGGAGATGTCTACCCACCTTCGCTGTGACTAATTCATTCCACAAGCTAGTTATCTATTATTTTCCTCTCTATATTTGAGTGTGTTGAACATATATTTATATTTTATATCTTTCAACAGGAACATTGATGAGAAGCGGAGGAAATCCAGACTGTGAACGCAGAAAGCCGTTCTTAAGGTCAAAAGAGCTGCAGCTCTGGCTCCCCGCCAGGCGCAGCACCGTTCCAAGAAACAAGAAGCTATGATACGGCGGATTCCAGAAAAGGCTTGTGGTAGTGGCAGCATCGCACAACCCACAACAGGAGCAGCAGCAGAGACCCAAATAACTCTTCCTGTCGTGAACAGCAAAACAAACTTGGTCATTGTGCTTCGTCAACTCTGGGTCGAGCTATGGTCCAAGGAGGAAGAACCAGAATGGGAAATCTTCTTCAAAGAACTTTTCAAGGTGAGGATTGCACACACACATGTTTTGGATTGGGCAGGGTTTAAGGCAGAGGTGCGGTCAGAAGGCATTAAATTGCAAAATACCATCCGGCTGGGGGAGGTCCTTCAGAAGGAAGCCCTGGATCGCACATACACTGCAAGTGGGAAGGCCCTCTCGTAAAAATTCATTCCTAGAAAAGGTCCAGCAGGCTGTAAGATGGGTGAGAAGAGTCAGGGATGCAGACGATGAAATGATTCTGACAGTGGAAGGACTCTCATTTCATCAATATGTTCAACAGTACAATAACAATCATCTCATGTGGCAAAGTCGTTAAATTGTTGTGTATTAATCAGTGTAATTCTGTTGAATGTTTTATTTGCGATATTTTCTGTTGTAAATAGATTTGCGCGCTAACGTTTCGAAGTCCGCCCAACCCAATGCACACGCTCACATGTCTAGCCTTAGACGTCGTGCTCTTCATCTCCTCCCTTCTCAGCTCCACTCTTAGCTATTCGTGTGCCTGGAGCCCAAGCTTGTTTCATGATGACGAGGGCGCGGGAGAGCTCCGTGTCGGTCATGATGAACATGTTGGTCGCCGAGTGAATGTGGATCTGTGCACCTAAGTCTCATGTGAATATAGTCAACACCGTGCGACCATGTGCAACCTTCAGCTACCCTGTATCGTTTATTAGCGGACGAGATTTCGTACGGTGTCCGATGCAAATTTGGAAAGAGAGCTAAAGTCCGGGAGAGCTCCGCGTCTGTCATGATGAACATGCCGGCTGTCTGCTGGGATTCCAACCGTGCTTCCTACAGGACATTCCAGGGTTGGAACGACATTTCTACAGGGAACATAGAGCCCACTGGTGCTGCCCCTGTTTTGGTGATGTACACGTTGTTCACCACGCCTGGCGTAGTGTCGGACAGACGAATGTTATAACTCAACATCCTCGACCGGAACCACGAAATATTGAAGGGAAATTGGGTGCTTGTCCTGGTGTGTAGCCTCCTTTTTGTTGCTTGACTGCTTTTCTCATCAAGTTAGTGGTTACGCCCTCACGTTGGTCAAGGACAACGCCCACGGCTTAACAGTGTAACTCTCTCGCCGGCACAGCCTGCTTCACATCCACGAACCTTACCTTTCAACTCACATATGAAACGCAACGCAAACTCGCCTCCACGTTAACGTCTTCAGCGTCCAAGCCAAAGATGTCATACTCTGAATGGTAGATTTGTGCAGTGTCGAAGAAAATGAGGGACACCAGCGATCGGATCTTCTCTTCGAACGTTGAAAGTTGTTGTCAAAACCATTGTTCCAGTTGACGACACTGGAGAACAGGTACCAGAAATAGCAGTGTGAAGCATTTCAACTTCCTGTGCCAAAACGCTTCCGAACTGCAAACTTTGAGCTTATAACCAGACAAGACAGTGAGTATGTAAGCCGACCCGCTCTTACTATAGGTTCGTACCAGCCCCGCTCCGACGCTTGGGCCACCTGAGCTCGTGGAGCCGCGCTTCGGTACTTACCGGGAGAGAAGGGGCTTGGCCTTACCTAGTCTTACTATGATTGGTTCATTACACTATATCCCTGTTATAGTTACATCACATAATCATTGACCTTGCGCGTACATGTAGACCTTCCTAGTTCCTCGCCGTATATAGTGATCCTGTCAACTCACGCGACCGCTCGGTGAGTCTTTAGGGTTAGGGTTAAGGGGCTTTGTTTCTTGAATCCTAGGGTTGACCTAGGGTCTAGAATTGGTAGGACTGCAGGTAGTATTGGTGCACAGGACTGGGAGGTAGGACTGGGGGTAGGATTTGGAAGTAGGACTGGAATGTAAGCTGAAGAAGTAGGATTAGAGGGTAGAATTGGTAGGTAGGATTGGAAGAAGGGGAAGATAGGCTTGGTAGGTTGTTTAGTAATGCAGCTACAATTTTTGTGAGGCTTGTCAAGCCTCTTGTTTATTAATGAAGCTTTGATGCTTGTGAGGCTCATCAAGGCTCTGGTTTGCTGTGTCTGAAATATTTTCAGTATTTCTAACAAACTACTGTGGAAATAATTCCCATAAAAATGTGGGGCTCATTGAGCCTCTCTCTTCCTGTATTGAAAACATTTTCAGTATTTATAACAAATGACTGGAAATAATTCTCACAGAAATGCAAGGCTTGTTAAGTCTCTTTCTTGTCGTATCTAAAACATTTTCAGTATTTGTAACTTATGAGTGGGAAATGAATTCCCACCTAAATGTGAGGTTCGTCGAGCCTCTCGTTTGCTGCGTCTAAAATATTTACAGCATTTGTAACTTATGAGTCAAAAAATAATTCCCACAAAAAACGTGAGGCCTGTTGAGCCTCTCTTTTGCTGTATCTAAAATATTTACAGTATTTGTAACTTATGAGTCGAAAATAATGCCCACAAAAATGTGAGGCCCGTTGAGCCTCTTGGTTGCTCCATCTAAAATATGTTCAATATTTCTAACAAATGACTGTGGAAATAATTCCCACAAAAATGCGAGGATCACCGAGCCTCTCTTTGCTGCTTCCGAAAGATTTACAGTATTTTTGACAAATTACTGAGGAAATAATTTTTACAAATTTCCGAGGATCGTCGAGCCTCTTGCTGTATCTAAAATATTTACAGTATTTGTAACTTATGAGTCGAAAAATAATTCCCAAGAATATGTGAGGCTCGTCGAGCCTTTCCTTAGCTGCATCTCAAATATTCTTGGTATTTCTCACAAATGACTGTGGAAGTAATTTCCACAAAAATGCGAGGATCATCGAGCCTCTCGTATGCAGCGTCTGAAATATTTTCAGTATTTCTCACGGATGACTGTGGAAATAATTTCCACAGAAATGCGAGGCTCATCGAGTCTCTCTTTCGCTGTATCTATAATGTTTTCCCCTATTTGTGACTTATGAGTGTGAAAATAGCCTCCACAAAAATGTGAGACTCGTCGAGCCTCTTGGTTGCTGCATCTAAAATATTTTCAGTATTTCTGACAAATGACTGTGGAAATAATTTCCACAGAAATGCCAGGCGCGTCGAGAATCTCTCTTGTTGTATTTAAAATTTTTACAGTATTTGTAACTTATGAATCGGAGAATAATTCCAAAAAATAGGTGAGGCTTGTCAAGCCTCTCCGTTGCTATATCTTAAATATTTTCAACAGTTCTAACAAATGACTGTGAAAGTAATTCCCACAGAAATACGAGGATTGTCGAGCCTCTCATTTGCTGTGTCTGAAGTATTCTCAGTATTTCTGGCAAATTACTGTGAAAGTAATCTCCACAGAAATGCGAGGCTTGTCGAGCCTCTCTCTTGCTGTATCTAAACATTTACAGTATTCACAAGAGACACCCATTCTTTTCAACTGTGCAAAATGCTTTAGTAAAATTGCTGTTTTAGTCTGAAAGAAAATCTAATGAGATTTAGGTATGTTGTGCCAATAGAAATGTTGGAGGAAAGTTTGATTTTATAAGTGCTGAAATGATAAACAAATTTATAAATTATACAAGAAATAAATCCTATCCAGAATCGACATCTTTTCATTTTGACTCAGAGAAAACCCAAATTTTGGCTATCCAGAAGTCGTCACTAAATATGGATTTTAGGGAATGCTTTTATGGTAAACAAAAGTCAAATTTTAGCTTGGTCAGAATTCTTTGCTAAAATCCAAAAGGTGGGTGATCCCAATTTATACTGAAAGACATAATAACTAGTGTCCACATTTCCGAATTTCATCTAATGAGATTTAGGAATTTCATGCTGACAGAAATGTTGGAGGAAAGTTAGATTTTTCATAAGTGTCAAAAAGATAAACAAATTTACAATCAGAATTTAGCAAAGGCTTTTGACCAAGCTAAAATCTGACTTTTGTTTACCATAAAAGCATTCTCTAAAATCCATATTTAGTCTCAACTTCTGGATAGCCAAAATTTGGGTTTTCTCTAAGTCAAAATGAAAGATATGGATTCTGGATAGGATTTGGTTCTTGTATAATTTATAAATTTGTTTATCATTTTGACACTTATAAAATTGAACTTTCCTCCGACATTTCTGTTGGCACAAGATTCCTAAATCTCATTAGATGAAATTCCAAAATGTGGACATCAGTTATTAAATCTTTCAGTGTAAATTGTGATCACCCACCTTTCAGATTTTAGCAAAGGCTTCTGACGAAGCTAAAATCTGACTTTCATTTACCATAAAGCATTCTCTAAAATCCATATTTAGTCTTGACTACTGAATAGCCAAAATATGGGTTTTCTCTAAGTCAAAATGAAAAGATATGGATTCTGAATAAGATTCATTTCTTGTATAATTTATAAATTTGTTTATCATTTCAACCTTTATACCATCTAAATTTCCTTCAGCATCTCTGTCAGCATGAAGTTCCTAAATCTCATTAGATTTTCTCTCAGACTAAAACAGCAATTTCACTAAAGCATTTCACACAGTCAAAAAGAATGGGTGTCTCTTGAGATTTGTAACTTATGAGCTGGAAAATAATTCCCAAAAAAATGTGAGGCTGGTTGAGCATCTTGATTGCTGCATCTGAAGTACTTTCAGTACTTCTAACAAATGACTTTTGAAATAACTCCCACAGAAATGCGAGGGTGGTCCAGACTCTCTCTTGCTGTATCCAAAATACTTACAGTTTTGTAACTTATAAGTCAGAAATAATTCCCACAAAAATGTGAGGCTCATTGAGCCTCTTGGTTGCTGCATCTAAAATGCTTTCAGTATTTTTAATAAATGACTGGAAATAATTCCTACAGAAATGCGAGGCTTGTCGAGCCTCTCATTTGCATCTGAAATATTTTCAGTATTTATAACAAATGACTGTGGAAATAATTCCAACGAAAATGTAAGGCTTGTCAAGCCTCTCTCTTACTGTATCTAAAATATTTTCAGTATTTGTAACATTCAAGTGGGAAATAAATTCCCATGTAAATGTGAGGTTCGTCAAGCCCAGTGAAGACCACCTGAGGTCAGGGTGGTTCAGAACAGTGCAGATCGTTCTGTCCATTGTGGAATGATATGAAATTCTCATGACCAAGAAATGGTGTACGCTTCTGACATGCAAGAGGACAGACAGGGTGCAGGTCAGTTCAGAACATTGCATTCCTGCTCTAATTGTGTTTCACTTTTGATTTTTAATTATTCTGAATAAATGTATTGATTTTAAAATATGTACAGAGGACTATAGAGGACTAAGTAGGAAATGAAAAAAAAAAAAAATGGTAAAATTCATATATTCCATTCTTCCTTTCCCCCTCCCAGCCCCTCTCTAATTAACCATAGACAATGCAAAGGCTATACAGACCATAGGGATGGTGCATGTAGAGTCACAAGAGCCTATACCAAGCAGAAGTGTAGGTCAGTAAATGAATAGCAAGGAGAAGAAGAAATGGCACTTGAACCAAACACCAGTACATCTTAATAGCACTAATAGGACCTTCAAAGTGAGCTGTTGACAAGTGAGAGAAGCTGGGTAGTGGGTAAGAGCACATCTGGAGGCATGAATGCAAAATGTGCTGCAAAGCAAAGAGGGATTGGGATACATACCTTATGCAAAGATGTATGTATGTGATATAAGGACACTGTTGAGTCCCAGTGTTGTATAAACCGCAACCGAGGAGCTAAATGTGCATTATAATACTTGCGGACATGGTAGGAACAACAACTTTGGTGGTATCATCTAGGACATGTCTATGGATGCAGTAAGTAATATCAATGAGATAAAAATAGATAAAGCACGTATATAGACTTACTAGTACCCCTATAAACAGTAGGATGCCAAATAATCAATGGTGATGATGGGAACAGTGATGGGGATGTTGAGTGATGTGGTGGTGGGAAACAAGGGGCGGGGTATGAAATCACTTGTTCGATTTAACTTGTCCCCCAGTCCAAAAATCATGGGATCTGTTTGAGCTGGGATATAATTCAGATCACTTTTTTATCTGGTGGTCACCATTGTGGTCACCACTTTTTATATTATGGAAATGGCCTCCCCTTATTTACCTTGTAGTTCTAAATCCTGTTATATGATCTAAGTCAACAGAACACTACACTGCCAGGAGAGCATCTAGAAGCCTCCATGAATTTTTGAAGTTTGAGACATGCCTCCAGTGAATTATGTGACATGTGGGAGCCCTGACTCAGTGGGTGCTTGGCTTCGGTCAGGGTATTTAAGCTCACCCCTCCACTCGCTGCACCATACTCTGCACCCACCAGTAAGCACCATTAGGATCCCAGGGATCCTTGGTGATCCAAGGAGGGCTAGAATATAGTTCATCCTCACATCTAAATTCATTTGTAGAGGAAGGCTTGAGATTAACTTCTTCACAGGCTGTAAGAACATGTGAAGCATTGTGGCCCTTGGGTTGATGGTGGCATAGCACTGTCATCCCCCTCATTCATCATCAATCTCAGCTAAAGATCCAAGTGAATAATTATGAATTTATTAGCTGAAGATTGCATGGGTATTGTAATATTAGTATGACTTCTGAATATTTGTTCTTCTTTGTACCATTACATTTTTGATATTTTAAGTGTTTGCTTCCATCTTATATCCTTGTACCTGTATGCACCTCTCTCATGGTATCATGTGTCCACAACAATCCACATGATGTATGTTTCCTTTTTATATCCCTGTACCTGTATGTTTCTTTCTTATGGTATTATGTGTCCACCATGGTCCATATGATGTCATGCTATGCCAACCCTTTTCTCGTATCTTGGTACTTACTCTCCATGGCCTCGGATTTGTTATAAATCATGTACCTTTGGGGTGCACCCTAAATTACAAACAAATGTAGATAAGGAGGGTTGTACAGTAGCTAAAGGACAATTGATTCTTTTACCCTCTGTTACTTCTGATATCTCTGTTGCGGCCAGAGTGAGTGAGTTGAGAAGTCCTCACCCTTAAGTAATAGGTAAGTAGTATCATTCTATTGTTTTACTAGCTACAGTACAACAGTGTCTATAACCTTACTATCTATAAGATCCCTTAAACTAAAACTCCCTCTTTATACTTCATAAGAAACTCTTATACTTTGTCGACATTGGCTTAGATTAATCACTAAGCATATTTAGTAGCTGTAAGCATAGTTCATTGCAATTTTGACCCTTTATTTTGTAATTCTTTGCTATTTACATTAGTAAACACCACTCTCTTAGAATGGTTCCAAAACAAAGATGCACTTACAATACTTCCTTTTCTTTCCACTGCCACCATTCACTTTATCAAGCTTCTTGACAATACTGGGTACTGGGAATGATGTCACTGGATAAGAGGTAGTCAGTATAAAACTGACATATGTGATAGTGTAAACTTACTGAAGTACAAGGCTCCATCCATCCATCCTTTATTTGCAGATCCAAACACCCTACACAAGTCAATACCCTAAATGATCTGTAGACCTCACACAAACTAGTAGAGAGGAAATCCAAAGTATAGATAAACTACCTGAAGTAGCATACATTGAATGAATGCTCACCTAGTAGAGGGGAGATCTGAGGAGAAAAACTCTAAGGATATCCTGCCACTAGAGAGCCCCTAAATACCCCAACCCAAAGATAAGAAGATATGAAATAAAAGATAAATGGAGTAATAGAAATAGCTGAAGGGGAGATAGAGGTACAACCCTGAGTCACCTGACTAACCTCCATATGCCTCCTGAATGGCCCTGATGCCTCAGGTATGAGGTGAGACTAAAGCCCCAAGGTTTCTGCAAAGTAACAGCAAAGTGGAAGCAAGTTGTCCAAAGTGTAAATGAAGAGGGACAAGTGAAAATGAAGTGAGATGAAGTGAAATGAAGTGAAGTGAAGTGAAATAAAATAAAATAAAACAAGCAAAGGGAGATGAGAGCTAAGTGAAGTAAAATGAAGATAAAGTGAAGTTGTCCAAAGTGTGAAACAAAGTAAAACAAAGTAGAAAATAGGTCATCCTCTGACACTAATGATGAATGGTAGGTCTTGACCAGTGTCCATGGATGAATGAGTTCATTGTCTATGTCTGAGAAAAGATAGTCGATGTCTTGGAATGCACAGCCTAGGTTTTTTCAAAGCCATGCATCAAGATTTCACATGGTGAGTACTGTTGGTAGCATATATATAATTGGTTTGATCTGATGTACTACAGTAAACAGACTACCTGGTAACATATATCATTAATTGGATATGGTGTGCTACAGCAGCAGACTACCATATTATGGGTTTAAGATGGTGTGCCACAGCGAACAGGCTATGGCATATATTATTGATTTGAGACAGACTGCTACAGCAAAAAAGACTACAGTAAATATTATTGATTTGAAACAGACTGCTACAATGCACAGACCACAGTATATATTATCAATTTGAGACAGACTGCTACAGCAAACAGGCTACAGTATATATTTTCAGTTTGAGATGGACTGCTACACGAATAAGACATGAAGATGCAGAGTTGATGGGGTGAGAAGATTTGGATGAATCTTCTAATGTATTCTCACCATCATCCTTCCTAGGCAGTAATTAGTGGTACTCAGAGCAAGTAATAGATGGAAGATTTTATGGGGAAGAAGGAAGGAAGTCCACACTATGTGATATCTTGGATTCTTAGAAAGAAAATATCGAGGATGCCTATATGCTGTATAATACTGTGTATATGGTGCTCACAGATATGTAACAAATGCCAATGTGCACTAAATCGAATGTGTCATCATCAGACTGTATATTACTCATCACTTGAACCATTCTGCTTACTGAGATTACTTTCTAGAACCAACCATTCAGCAATCAAACATCCTTGAAGCCAACTTGGATATACTATTTAGAGCAAAATATACTGATATATCACTAATATGAACAATTATCATCAATATAGCATTTGGAAATTATTATTATTTAGTTTATTGTCCATTGTCAATTAGTATAATACTGGACATTGATATGTATTAAAGAAATACTGCTTTTTTGTCTCCTCCTCCCAACTCAATGAACTTGTAATTTTTATATCTCAAGAATCAAACCACTGATTTTCTTCAAACATGGCTAGACCTTCTCAAAATGATTAGGACTACAGCCTCTAAAATAATCAGCCCCAACGCAGTGTTTCCATTTGACTTATGTATTTCCCCCAGGCTATGGAATCTATGTATAACTTTTAAGTATTATCTAATAATTCATGGAATAATACTTAGCAGAAGACCCATTAGATGAGCCATAACAGGAACACTTCTATTCTCAACACTCAGCTGCCCTGTCTCCTGTTCTCAATAATAACACTGTCTATGCAAGCCCAGTTTTCCCATATCAGTCTATGGAAAGGAGCAACCCTCAAGTGAGCCATAGAGCTGCGTTCAGGAAGGTTCTGGGATGCCATTAATAAATTGAACGCCACCTTCAATATTCTCGTACTTAAGTTACCGATCGGAGGTTCTCCGGCTTCCTGTGCACCACCTTGCCACAATTTTTAAATATAGAGAAATTGAGAATGAAGTAAACTAAATTGAAATAAAATTACCAATGTTCCTAAGCGAGAATCGCTGAGGAACTAGTTCTATGAAGTCAGATGAGCATATTGATTCAAGCGCCCGGAAGGAGAGAAGACCCGTCACCATTCAGGCCACTTTATGCTAAGAGAAACTAATGGCGCGGAGACAGCTGAACCTGCAAGACCATACACTTTGATGTATGTCAGTCAAACCTACATAGAGGACTGAATAAGAACGGATCCGTTCATCTCCAGATTCCCTTATGGTACGTCAGGTTGATACGTTCAGAAAGATTCTGGAACGCCTTTAATGAATTGAGCACCAGCTTCAATATTCTCCGACTTAATTTACCGATCGGAGGTTCTTGCGAAACCTAATTATTGACACCGCTTCATTTTGCGACACACGCAAAAGCCAGGATATTCAGCGCAGTTTCTGCAACGGCTGATCGAGAATGGAAATGTATTCAGTTCTGTTCCTCTCTTGCTTGTCATTTTAACTCCAGCCCGACAGTTCTCCCGCGTGTTCAAACATCACAGCCAGTAATACAAGGAGATCTAACAAGTACTGACGTCATTGAAATGCAGCTATTGTAATCCTTCCATAACGGTCTCGTGACCTCGCATCTGGTTGTGCATATGGTCGCGCCGTCCCCTGCGAGTCTATAAAGATCGTTTAGAAATTGTTAGCATACTACCTCATTACGAAACCCCCGAACTCACAACTCAAATCAACAAAGCCATGGCAGGTGTTACCGTTCACAATCTGACCCAAGACATTGTCAAAGTCAATATTAGCAGCGCCACTGGCGACCACTTTTTCTTCGAAGACTTAAACCCTGGTGGCACCAAGAAATTTGGCAATACCTCGCTGGAAATAGTGACGATTGTCAAGGGAGAAAAGGTTACCCTTCATGCAGCCTACCCCGATGGAACCATCAATTACAGCTAAATAGTTTATCGCATTACTTTCTTCATGAGGCTGTAAGCGGTTTTCCTCTCATTTTCATTCTCATGAATCAACAATACTAATATCTCCCAAGGTCATTCTAAAAGATCTTCCGCGGCCTGTTAGTGCCACCTCTTCCGCAGGCCTGTTCCTTGAATTGTTCTTTGAGATGTTACAAACTTCATGTATATTGTTGTGTATTGATTTCGTAACCTTGTCAGTACATGTGGACTTTATATAACCCTGATTACTGTTGTTCTTCACTTATAGCACCTGCAAATTAGATCTCCCTGTCGTATTTTCTTAAAGACTAAACCAATTGTTTCATAATCCCGCTTCCTAGAGGTCCCGTCACGGATACCACTAGAAACGCTGTGATTTTGCTATAGAATCTTGGTTGAGTATCGAGCAGCACTATTCTGATTCACTTGCTCTTTACAAGTCAATAGCTACGATAATTACTAGATATCGTGTCCTAAAATTTATATATTAGCTCGAGGAGTGATCACTGTTAATAAAGTTGGTTCCCTGGTACTTCCGAGAGAAATAAGGACCGTCGGAAGGGATGCAATTGAAGTTGATTGTCCTGAGAGTCGTTTTCATAATCCCTGTAGAGTTGGGCTATAATATCTGCATAAGTAAAAAAACAGCCCTGAAATAATGAAGATGCTGAAACAGGGAATCATGGTCCAGGTTAATGCGTTCCAGATAGCAAGTATTATGAAACACAATAGTGTTATCCACTACATCATATCATATTTATTAATGCAACTCGTCTGGATACTTGACTGTAACCAACGCTTCTGGGATAGTTTCGTGAACACGGCGCTGCATAAACGCCGGTCGGAGTTCTGAACAGACATTGCTTTCGCTGACACCTTTCCTCACAATACAGCGCATCTCATTAGAGGAATGGAGCTTGTAGAGTGACAGCTGTCTCGTATATGTTGTGGGTACTATATACGAGTCCTAGCTGAACACTTTTACATAATAACCTGTCTTCTTAGAGAATGTGATCCTTTGACTGCAGAAGATACGGACTTAAAATGATGAGGAGACTTTCATCAATTTTTTCTCTATGATTGTTTTATCCAAACTGAGTGATCTAAAATCTGCATTAGTCTGCCGCGCAAAGTGATGGCCTGCTCACGTAAGTCCCTAAATACACACTTCTATACATCTAACATTAGAAGAGAAGACACCACTCACCACAATCTTATATAAGCGCCGAACAAACAACTCTAGCTGGTGGATTGGTACAAAAAGGATACATACGATGCAGTTAAAGCAAAGAACTTATATCCAGAGTATAAACATAAGGTAGCCTGCCCTTACTGTGAAATCAGGATATGGTCTAGTCATCATTTACGTAGCCTCACTCCTTAATGCATTAATGCATTATGCAGCCTGGGCCAGCCTTACGTTGTGCGTATATTCCATGCTGAGACATCCAAACAACCTGTGGGTGTCAATGGACTTGTTGGAGCTCAAACTCACTCTCCCTACTCATGCCACGTCGAGCAGAACTGTGATTGTCCACCGACTGCTCTTCTTTCTCCTTTAATATTCACCACATCCAAACTTTCAGCTACAGTTTGTATGGACGCACCGTACTTAGGGTTAGGGTTTCAATCGCAGGCTTTATGTTTGTGATTCTGATGGGGTCTATTGTATTGTCTCTCAATACAGCGAATATGTCTTAACTGAAATACCATCGTTATTTAAGATTCAAGCTCTATGCTGAGATTTCTCATCCGTCGAAACAATCATATTCCAACACAAATTCATTGATCGGTTCATACTCCTGAATGAACTTCAGGATTCTGAACATCGACAACGGTAATAATCTGATAATTCAACCATATGTCTAGTCAACACCCTCCTCGGACCCCTCTTATTCGAATTCATCCCAGACCGTGTTCAGCAGTTTCAACGCGAGAGTTGCCTTATCAACGCTAGATGCAATTCCACCAGAGATCGTGGCTTATTTCCTTCTCACTTTTGGCATCCAGGCTTTCATGTATGCTCGAAGTACATCGCCGATTTCACTCATTTGACTCTTTTCTGATCATCCACAGCTTTCCTTCTCATCTACTACTATTCCTTCGCGATCATTTGCTTTTACTCGCTTGCCGTCGGTAAGAACTCACGTTTATGCTTCCATTCGAGCGGCCACCTACTGCTCAGACACACATACGGAATATACGGTAATAGCTGCCACGGCTTTAGGTTAGTAGTCACAGGATAATATGGTTCACGTACGCAGTTCAGTGATCCAGGGTTAGGAATCATGTAAATCCATCCAGCATGGTTGCTTTATCAAGTCAAGATCGTTGGTATAAGAACGTCAGCGAAGCCACTAAATTCTCGTACTCACCCCAGCAACCTACTTGCTTTGCGGTAGGCAATAAAGGTGTTTAGAATGTATACGAGGGAGACAGTGCCAAAAACGAGAAGAACGTTAGGCACACCTACATTGAGTTCACAGACATACATTTACTGGGCCTTAGCCTGCCAGCCATATAAGTCTCACCTGTCCTCCACCATGGAGTGGGACATACGTCCAGCAGGGCTAATACCGACGCACTCACATATGTCTCAAGCGTCACTATAGCCCCCGCGTACGTATGGTATATGCATCGCTCCCATACTGAATAAATTCAAATAATTTGTTGGAAGAACTAGTAGGCCTACAGCCAAATCAGCAGGATTAATACAAGTAATGATAATATACGGCTCCTAACAGTGGTCACGGACATACATCTGGCATGGTACTAGCCGTGGTAGCATACGTACAGCTAGAATGGCAATAATGAATGTCCCGAACATACGTCTGGAATGGCTCTAGCGGACGCCGCAGACGCAGGTCACGAATGACTCCTGGAACACCTAGTAGCCTATTGCAAAATCGACAGGATATATACAAATAATGATATATAAAACAGAATAAAGCCTGAATTGAAATAATACATGCTCCATCCTAGTACTCCTAACGGCGTCACCGTACGTACCCGAGCCAGGTCCTAGCGGTCGCCGTAGACATATGGTATGGCTGGGATGGCTATAGCGGACACCCCGGACGTACGTCTGAGATAGCTATAAGGGTGCCACAGATGTACTTCTCTTAAGTCCCTAGAGGTTCCCGCAGATGGATGTCGGAAATGGCTCCAGCGGCCGCTGTGAACGTACGTCAGGAGTGGCTCTAGCGGCCGCCGCAGACGTACGTCTCCCAAGGCCTTAGAGGTTTCTGCAGAAGTACTCCCGGAATGGCCTTAGAGTTTGCAGCATACGTACGTCCTGAATGGCCTCAGCGGCCGCCGTAGACCACAGCTCTAGCGGTTTACGAGGACATACCTCTTCAGCGTGCACAACAGACGTACGCTCACGACGGCCCTAGCATTCGCCACAGACGTATATCAGCCGTGGGGAATACCAATACGATTTAGTGCATGAAATCTTTAGGGTAATCGTAGATTGAACGGTTCTCCGTCCGTACCTCACTGCGGAACCGTAACCTTTTCAGAGAGAAGCTGATGGTATGCTGATTGTCATACACTTCGAGACTAGATAACGAACGAATGTTCGTCTAATCTATGTATAACTTTCAAATATTACTTAATAATTCATGTAATAGTATTTAGCAGAAGACCCTTTAGATGAATCGTAGCAGGAATACTTCCACCCTCGACACTCAGCTGCCAAGGTACCTTTCACTACCATGTCTTCTTTTCTCAATAACAACGCTGTCTGTGCAAGCCAAGTTTTCCCATATCATCCTATGGAAAGGAGCAACTCTCAAGCGAACCATAGAGCTGCGTTCGGGAAGATTCTGGAATGCCATTAATAAATTGAACACCACCTTCAATATTCTCGTACTTAAGTTACCGATCGGAGGTTCTCTGGCTTCCTGTGCATCGCCTTGCCACAATTTTTCACTGCAGAAAAATTGACAATGAATTAAACCAGATTGAAATAAAATTACCAATGCTCCTGAACGAGAATCGCTGAGGAACGTTGTGTGGTATTATTGTCGTAAGTCTGTCTATTCAGTTCCGTGAAGTCAGATGAGCATAATGATTCAAGCGCCGGGAAGAAGAGAAGACCCGTCAACATTCAGGTCACTTTATGCTAAGAAAAGCTGATGGCGCGGAGACAATTGGACCTCCGAGACTAGACACTTTGATGTACGTAAGCCAAACCTACATAGAAGACTGAATAAGAACGGATCCGTTCACCTCCAGATTCCCTTATGGTACGCCAGGTTGATACGTTCAGGAAGATTTTAGAATACCGTTAATAAATTAAACACCAGCTTCAATATTCTCGGACTTAAGTTACCGATCGGAGGTCCTCCGGCAAACTGGTCGAGGATCGTGGGAAGGGCAGAACCCTAGACACCACAAGTTTGCCGGGAAAACAGTTTCACTCAGAGTGACGTATTCAATAAAATCGAAAGAGCCATTTCTCCGGGTTGTGCTTATACAGCAATATACTCCATTCAATTGGTGGATTGACTATCTCCCCGTAGAACAATGGATAGCAAAATTTTCCCTCCACTCGATGTTCGGGGTCAGCTATCGTTTTGATATAAAGAGGGAAGTCATCTCTATTCCGCTGTCTCAGTTTTTCCACCGCCCGACTCCCCCAAAAAATGACTTCAACGGGAAGGTTCGATTCCTTTAAACCCAACGTCCCTTCGCAGATTACGCCTCGTTTGCATCCCAAAAACAAACCAAGTTATACCACGAGTAGATGAATGGTTCCTAAAGCATTGGGCGTTTCCTAATGAGGCTGCCCGCGAGGAGTTCCAATCCAGAGACCTCGCCCTCTTCATCTGCTATGGTATGCCGGATGCTCTTAATGAGAGGACAGAACTTGCCTGTAAGATAAGTAATCTTCTGTTCTTTATCGATGGTAGGCATCATCTTGCAGCTTCGGAATCGGCACTCACTTTTGTCAACGTCCAGATGAAATAGACAGCTGGTCCATAGAAAAAGCACAAGACTTCTACAAGAAATTTGCCGGACTCATTCTGGGCGACGAAGATATTCACCCTGTTACGCAATTCGAAAAAATTCTTCACGACCTCTTTGCAGAAACCCGCAGAATAGGAACGCTTGGCCAGGACTTCTGTGAAGAAGTTGTTCGGTGGTTCAAGCACACTGCCAGCCACGCTCGTCCACAATGGAAGTCCTCCGGCGACATTTTGGAGTACTGTGAATACCGAATCGTAGACGCAGGATTCTGGCTGACTATTTCCCTGATGCGTTGTGCTATGGATCTGCAGCAACCACAGAGGGACGACGAGGTTGTAAGCGAATGCGAGCATCTTGCGGGATATCACGCAATGTTGGTTAACGATTTATTCTCATACCGGAGGGAAGTGTCGAGGACAGGTATGGGAGAGGTCAGTGCTGCCCTCATCAATTCCGTCTTGGTGGTGCAAAACGGGCAAGGTATTGGAGAACAAGAAGCGATGATGTGGTTGGAGAGTTATTGTGAGAAGTTAGAGGGGCAGTTCGAAGAGGTTGCATCGACAACAACTCATTTGGGAAAGGACGCGAATAGATACATAGACGCACTGCGACTCCTAATCGCTGGGAATCTGAAGTGGAGTGCTGTTTGCGGAAGATATAATAAACTCTAGTTGGAATCCTTTCCTTCTGTCACATAAAATTAATAACTTGTATGGTTTAACTGTTAATGTTTGATTATACAGATCCACCAGATAGCTAGGACTTGTAAGGACCACACTGCCACCAAATAGGATGTGCATGAGCTTGAGTGTGGGATGGAAGATGTTGGAATAGAAAATAACGCAACCCAACAAGATCTATAAACAGGAGACTACTGGTCGTCTATAGTCAGCAATAGATTCCATTTACCCAAGGAGCACACACAGCATAAAGACTTACCTCGAGATCTACATCACGAAAGTGGTCAAACGCTATAGTAGCAATTATAGTGTTTGTAGCATCCATAGCCATGATACTTTATGTACACTATGATACTCTCCATAGCGTCCATAGCAACGACCTCAATTTACGGTATGCTAGCTGCAGTGGGAGCTATGGACAACTATCATAGGAACTGTAGCAATCATAGACTCAATAATAGATAATAGTTTATTCCTGCTTGAGGCTCTTATTATTCAAAAAAGTCATAAAATAAATGAATAAAATCAGCTAGTTTATTCTATTCACATATGTATATAGAGCTAAATGCAATGGAGACTATGCTAATAATCTAGATATTTATTGGAGACTGACTGTACTAACCACGCTCCACTTCATCACTAGCTGGTCTACCAATAGCATAACATGATAGAAACGGCAGGTGACAGAGTGAAACATAACATAAAACAGATCAAAGGGTAGCGGTGGGCGGGAAAGCGAAAAAGGCAACGCGGGAGACTAGCGGTCTCAGTTAGCAAGCGAGTTCCTCAACCACGGAGAGGAACATACCCAGCGAAGTTGAGCTAAAGGTGTGGGGTTACGGCGGGATCCCTCTAGAAAGCGGCGCGGGAGACTGGCGGTCTCGATTAGCAAGCGGTTCCTCAACGGCGGGGAGGAGCGTACCTAGCGAGGTGGATAAAGCGGTGAGATTGTAGAGGAAATCCCTCTCTTTCCTCCTTAAATCATGCGGTGGGTGAACCTACAAGGTCGCACACTCGAAAGAACTCGTTAGATGTCATGGATGTCAAGGCAGGCTGCATGCTTACCGAAATTGTTTTTTGGTTTTGAGTTCTGCAGGCTGTATGAAAATCGTCAGTGAGAATGCACACATAGTACAACAGAAACCCACCTTTGGTATACTTGTTCAATGCTGAATACTAATTGGGATGTATTAGTAAGGTGACACTAGCAGCCTTCAAATACTCACCAACTTCAGTGCCGAAGTTTATATGAGTCCGTTCCAACAATGTCGACAACCTGTAAGATAACATTACCATGTTCAGCCGCCTCAGAATAGCTGTCTATATATTATTTCAGTTCTTTCCTCAACAAAAGAACGAAACTTACATAACTTTGAGCTTGTGATCTGTAGTGCTATGAGTCTAAGTTGCAACGACGTGTGTTGTCCTAACATTGCGCAAACAGCGGAGTTGCTGGGTTTCACAATAGTGAAGCTAGCGAGTGCTAGCGGCCACTAAGCGGCATAGCAGTCGCTACTGTCTGTAGGAGTCGTGGGACGCTATGGAAAAATTAAGCGCCATTGGCAGATTTCGTGATGTAGCCACCTCTGACCAACGGAATCAACTCACTCACGACTGACAGATATTTTCCAACCCTGACATCCCCAAGAATAATGAACTTCATGTGCAGCGATATAGTGTACGGCTCGGCACCGTACCCGTATACTGTACTAAATTGACCGTGCTTAGGTAAGAATATTTTCGGATAGTCAGAGGTCAATAATGTGGAAGATCTGTCCATGCTTTCCACCATCTCCTACTTCGTTAATTTCCTAGGTATTTTATGCATTACGAGGACTGGGTACGGACTCTGCTCGATGGGGGGGTCTCTCGCTTAGCTAAAAACATTTTCGAAACATCATGTGTCAGTAACCTGTGTTTTATTGCATACTTCTATTATTTTGTTGCCTCCTCCATTTTATTATCAATGGGTGTCAGGTGAGGAGGAGCACAGGGGGTCTCTGGGGGAAGTGGAGGGGGGTCTGACTTAGGTGAGAGTAGTATTGAATAGGCAGAGGACAATATCCTGGATGCTCTGCTGTCTTTTTCCATCATCTCTTGGTTAATTTATACAGAATGAGGACCAGGTAGGGACACAAATTGATGGGTGCAGAGTCTTGGTTAGTGATGAGTATTTCTGAATAGCCATGTGTTATTAACCTTAAATACAACTCATAAGAATGCCTCCCTATACTCCGTACTACTGCTAAGTTCCTAGAAAAGGAATGGAGATGATGATTACCAAATTTAAGTGCCTAGCCCCCAGATTATTAATGTATGGCTATCTAATCATATTTTTAGTTAGGTGTTACCCCCTCATTTCAGCTGCAGAGCCCTGTGCATCAGGGGTATACAGGACTAGCCCTACCTGAAGTAATGTTCTCATAAAATCACAGATATGTCACTTGCTGTGATTTTATAATTCACACCAATATTTTAAAAGTCTGGCTTTCAGAATTCACCATTAGTGGTGTGACACCCCCTGTGTATGATCAACAGTGACATACAGCTACAGAAGGAGAAGCAGCCTCCCACAGCAAGAACAAGAGACAGGCCCCTATTTCTGTGGACCCAGTTCCCAACTTTTTTATGTCTGGGAACACCACCCAACCCTCAAAATGATGTCAGCCCCCTCCTATAACCTAGGACCACTCCCTGTCCCTCATACGTATTGTGAGTTCTCTAGAAAAAGGACAGAGGTGATGACACCCACATCCAAGGGTCTAGCTCCCAGGTTATTGACCTCTGACCACCTGGAGATGTTTTTAGTTAAGTGCTGGCACCCTCCTTCTCCCCTGTATGACCCCTCTTGCATGAGGTACCCCAGTACAAGGGGAATATAGACAGGATAGTGTTTGCACTATTTCTGCCTTCAATTTAATACTCCATCTCGACAGCTTTGGTTCTTTATCCACAATTTCTGTCACGAAAGCTTGATATCTTCATCAATATCTGAAGTTGTCAGACTAATTTTCTCCAGTAAAAGGTTATGAAACCCATCCCCAAAATAAGGTTCTCGTCAACTTGTCATTAATAGATTGATATTGGAGAGCCTTGCATTTGCGATAATCTCATTTATTGCCTTCAACAGGGAGGTCCTTTCATCTGCAGCGATTTCGTCCAAAGCATCCAGAATAATATATGTTTGGTGGAAGCACCGAGTCAAGTGTGTGATAGTCTCCAAAACAACCGACATTGGAGGTCGACTCTTATTATTGTTATATAGAGTGATGACTCTGGATGGGATGTTTGAGATACGTTCAGCCAGTTGTAAGGCAATTGATGAGAGCATATTGAAAATGCTTTTTGTTTGGCCTTATCTGTATAAGAGAAAAAGAAGTATGCAAGGCCAGGGCTCGGCTTGGATTCCACATGATTTCTCATTGCCTCAATTATTGAGTTTAAGTATCATCTAGTTGATCTTAATGAAACGACATACGAGAGAATTGTTTTGCCAGCTCCCGCTGTATAATCGATTTAGTGCTTATTTAGGATATCTGACTCGGTATACTTACGAATTCCGTGGAGCCAGATGCATTCGCCAACACCACCTCTAAATCATTCAAATGCATCACTTTGAAGGAACCATTGACCTGTTCCGGCATGACATTTTTCCTGGGCTTTATCGAAATTCGAGTTTACTTCAACACCTTAGACTCTAAGCCATTTTAAGATGTCCTTATTATATGACTCTAAAAGCCGAATAAATTATAAGCAATTGCATTCATAATAATGAGGAAGGGTTTACCTGCTTGAACCGCAGCGGTGGTAACTTGTATAGCCTGGCTAATACAAGATGGAGTAAACACTAAGTGGGAACAAGGTTCTGCTGCACTCCGCTCCGGCACAAAATCAGCGTAAATGGGCATGGGTTTATAAAGCGATAATATACAGTAAAAAGGAGTTTTGGGCGGTGAAGAAGCAAATTTACATATATGTTGGATAGCTGAAAAGGGCGAATTGTGAGCATCGGGTAGTTGTGCCTGTCTAGCTTTCAAATTCATTGTGAAATTCTCGGTGAATGAACTTGGAAATTTTCATAGAACATCAGAAAGAATTCAAACATAAATATTTCCTACTTACCTCGAGGAACATGAGATTAAAAACCTAGAAAAGATATTTCTTATTGATTTGCGCATTGTTTCCTCTTTCGATTGTGAATTATCGTAATGTAGATTTGAAGTTCTTGAAGCAGTCCCAAGCCTCTATGTCGACATCCTCATCACGTCTGGAAGGGACATTGAAAGGGTGAACTGCTGTAGATGTTGAAGTGTGCTGATTTTCATTTGTAGAGGAAGAGAAATTGCTATCTTCAGGGTGGTAGTGAGCTTGCGTAGGTTGTGTCATAGGAAAGTGATGGTTACTGTTAGATCCTTGATTATCTGAAATTGATTGATATATGTTGCTGTGATTGAATGTTTCATCGTTTTCTGTGGTGTTATTGACAGTATCATAGTTCGATGACACTCCCTCTTGGTTTGTGGAGTCGAAATGGCTAGCGTTATTAGACATCTGGCTTGGCTGTTCTAAAAGAAGACAGATATCAGCAGTTGAAGTAGACATAAAAATTTGTGCTTACCGTTAGATTGCTGATCATCCTGGACGAAGACCTCTGGTGTATCTGTAGACGAAAATGACTGGTAAGCACTCCTTTCATTGGTGATTGATTCTTGGGATGCAGCATTCATTTGGCAATTGATATTATCTGACATAATTGATAAATCCATCGCTAGTAGTGTAGATGATATTTGAACAGTACACACCGTCCAAGGTATGATCATTATCCAAACGAACATTCTGACTTTCTGAAGCCACAATTTGGTTTACTCCAGTAGAATTCACTATATTATGGTTGAAGATAAGCGACCAATTTGCTTGAAATATTAAGGAGTTATTACCTTTTGTATACTTGTGTACTGCAGTGTCGAAAACAATGGTGGGGGTAGTGTGCTGCATACTATCACCTCACAGGAAGTGGCACCGCCGTCGGGAAGTGGCACACCCTTATGTACTCCGACTGCATTCAATAATTGTTGTTTTGAGCATAGGAGAATTTTTTGTTGGTTTATTATGTAATTTTCAAATAGTTGACGGGATGAACCCTCGAAGCTTTAAGGGTGTGCCACTTCCTGACGGCCGTGCCACTTCCTGTGAGGGGATAGTAAGGGTTAACAGAACAAAGGTTAAGGATATGATAGCACCTGCAGCGTGTGAGGAAAATATTCCGATGAATAGAAAATAGATGGCTTACTTTTTTCAGCAAGTTGCAGAAGGGATCTGATTTGCTCGGGCGTGTAGTCTGTAAAGATATGTAAGTGCAGTATTTCAGTCATAGTTTAGCTGTGCATACGCTCAAGCTCAGGAGGTATAGTACCTTAGTAAAGTTATTAGTGAGTTGAGTATGAACTTGAGAGCTATAAACGAACTTGAAATTTAGAAGTCACCTGCAATAATATTAATATGTACTTACTTCACACACTGAACTGACCGGTATCTCCGTAATATCGAATCGACATATTAGTTTAGTTGCCTGCAGAAAAAATCGAAATGTAGTTACAATAGGATTGATCAGGGAATTGTGCAATTCTGTTAAGCGGAGGAAAATTAGTTCAGGTATTTATGTGACTAAGTGTTGTGAGGCTTTGGAAAATTTACAGTGCCATAGTACGGTCAAAAAAAATTGAATGCCGTTACTTGTGTGATTAACTTGTAGGTAACAACATGCTTCCATTGTAAATTTGAAATAATAGAATTCCTTATCTGCTTATCAATCAGTACAAAAAGTATTTACAACTGCATGGAAGCAGCTTCATCTTCTTTCCATTGCAATAAGAAGCATCAAACAAAGACAGAAATAGAAATGGATGGCATATGGTGTAGCTCATTCCTTCATTCGATGTGTGCTCCAGAGGTTGATGTCTTCTCATTGTCTTTGTTCAAGGGTTTCAGGGTAGGATTGAGCCATCTATTGATCATATATTTTGATGTGGGGCGAAGTTTCCTCTTTGAAGAGGAAGACTTCGAAATTTTCGAAAATGAGAAACATTGTTTTCTTTTATCCCTAAGGTATGCCGCCTTTTCATAAGGCAGTAGCAGGTCTTCGTGGTAGATGGTATCATGATGAAGTGATTGTGCTGATGGATCAACCTCTCCACAATTGTCAGTTACTATTGTAAATAAGGTAAATGATGTAATTGCTATTTATTAGAAAGATTAATTATACTTATGCCGCCATTAGATTGCTCATCATCAGATATTGTCCTTTGAGAAGCGATTTGAGTTGAAGGGTAAGGGAATTCTAAAGACCTGATAAGGAAGTCATGGGACGCGGAGATAGTATTGAAAGGGTACCTGGTGACGCCAGGTGTTCAATCTTGTTATATACTGGATTAACGGGCTTAGGTTCACCCCAAAGTGGTCCATTGTATGGGAATGGTGTGGGGTAGGGGTTCGTATAATCGGGAATGCTGGATATGGAGAGACGTGCATCGAAATAACACCACGCAGGGTCGAATTCGATAGGAGCTATGGATATAATTAGTAAGTTTCATCGAAAATGAGGTACATACAGACCTGTCTCTGGAAAGAGCGGCCTACCGATGAGTTTCGCTCGAGCAATCCTTGCATGATTGGCAAGTTCAGCAACCCTGTGGTTTCCTAATTCATGGCTAAGCTCCTCAATGGCAATGACGGGTATGAACCCCTTCCTGTCAATGCAATCGATGATTCCTGTGATATGAACAGGCGAGTGCAATTTAGGCGATGGTGGTGGTGGTGGCCAGCTGTCACCCATAGCCATGGCGCCACTTTCTGGCTTCTGTGAGAAAAGTATTTTAAGAAATTAAAAGTTACTTACATAACAGTCAAGACCTGAAAGTAATCTTGAACATATCCAATAGTGTTAATGAATATTATTTGTGTACCATCGTCAAATTCATGAGTGTCCTGGATTATATGACCTGCAACAGTTACTCTCGGTGGGAAGCAGTCGGCTGTTGAACCTTCGGGATAAGCGATGATTTGAATGACTTCTATATCCATTTGATAAATGTGCTCCATATAGAATTGGCCATAAACGAAGGCCGTGGTACCATCTGGGAAGGGTTGCTTGGAAGGTTGCTGATAGATTCTGATATCGACTGTGATAGTAGTGGTGTCATTGGTGATGAGATCGGCACTGTAATGAAGATGGAAGCTGCTGTTATTCACTCCGTTATCATAAGGGTTTTCTCTTCTCGAACTCTTAAGTATAAAATTTCCCCAGATCTGAGTGAAGGACATTGGTGGAGTGGGTGATATCTTCACAATTTGTTTACTCTTTGCAGAGCAGCTCCTGTATTTAAGGGCATCCTGTTATTCTTCTCTTAAGTTTGGAGCTGTTCAAAAAAGGTCTCAACCGTAGAAGCAGGAGAAGAATGGAGTGCGTATTATGGGCGTAGGTCTAGGTTCGTGACGTTTGTTCAGTTGTGAAAGGCTCTAGATCTAGTAATGCTGCCTAGAGCAGCTTCTTTGTCAAGTGGGATAGATCAAGATCAAGAACTGGAGAAGCCTGGGGTGTGGACGAAGATCTGGAGAAGGTATGGACGAAGAGTTTGCCTAAAGAAACAGAAACATACAAATGTCTAAATTTGTCTAGATGAACGCCAGTTATGGTGGTAGTTCTAGGTTTATGACGTCAGTTTGATTACCAAAATGTCTAGATCTTTTAATGGAGTCTAGAATGCAGCTTCTTTCTCATGTGGATTGTTCTAGAGCAACATGTAGAGAAGGTGTGGATGAATAGTTTGCCTAGAGCAAAAGAAGGTATTGACGTCTGGACTGGTTTGGATGGATCACCGTGTGAAAGCATGATTTATTTTAAACTGAAATTTGCTTAGTTATACGCTGTTCGACATGTAGAATCAGAGGCTGTGCATCATCAAGCTCAAATCATGTACGATCTAGACTTCATAAAATAAATGAATTCACATCTTACTGTATTATTTGTTCGGATCATCTTGTTTGAACAGAGGCATTATAATTTGTTAAGTGATACTTTGGCTTTTAAAGAAAGGTCCAGCCGCACAAAAAATTGAGCTATTGATACTCCGCAGGAAGGAATACGTTTATTTGTCTGAGAGAACTATACTTAGGGATAAAATTTCAAGTCCGCTATGGTGAAAAAGACAGAAGTTGGATTGCTCAGGTTGTTTACAAGAATGAGCATTTAAAGATTCTTTGGAGAGTTACGGAGAGCGGTGTGGTAATGGTTAATAGTTAACTCATATTAATCTGCAGAGTTCTGTCGGCTTAGGAGCACACTGCCAGATTTAATAAAAGGTTATATTGGGAGATCAACTACTACACAGAGGAACCGGAGTATCTGTGAGGTCAAGGAGCAGGGAAGTACATCGTAGTTTATCAATTCATTGGGAACTGAAAAGGGCATGGATTTAAAATGAATTTCTCAAAGGAAGAGAGAATAGCAAAGAGAGAAGATGGTGATACATTTCGAACTTGGGAGTAAACGACTATGCGCAGTAAAGTAACATGAAGGCGTTTAGGCGATCGGGATAGCTGAGATGTTGGTAAAGTTGGTGCCATTTGTTAGTGAATTCTTTCGAGCTCGTTTAGTGGCCCTCACACTGGAATCTGCCTTGGGTGGTCTGCCTTGGCCGCGCTTCTTTGCAGGAGTAGGCGAAGGATTTGGAGGGGAAACAGTCTAAGAGGACATTTAACTTATAAGTTTCGGCATAACATAGTAGACGGAATACATACATTGGCAGAGCTAGCTTGTCTGTCTACATCCAAAGCTTGGGATACTAAGGAAACCGAGCTGTGGTCGCTGTGATCGCTTTGATCAGCCCTATTTTCCGTAGGAATAGAAGCCTGAATATTTCTCAATAATAAGCATAATAATTTGAAAATTCTCAGAAATACATACTTTGTTCGAAGCAGCGGAAGCTTCATTGACGTCAACTGTTTCCTATTTAAGAAAGTAAGTTATCTGCTTATTTGCAAAAACAATGACTTACAACTTGGTACTCTGCTTGAGTATCCGGCATATCCAATATCGGAGTTTGGCTATGAATTGTGTCGAGGGGCTCTTGAATGGATGTTTGCATGACCACATTCCTATTTCCAGCTGGATAAGAAATGTGGGATTGAGCAGGCTTTCGGGGATAACGTTCACTCGGATGGGGGACAGAGCTTGCAAGCATTGCAGGCTGAGAACACTTATTTTCTGAACATGAAAATAGTAGTTTTATATTAGGAATACATCAGCTGTTTTTAAATTTCGGAAACTTACCATTATCTTCCGAATGAGCCACATTGGAAGTGATGTGAGTACTAAGAGCCTGTTCGGCGTGCGAATTGAGTTGAATGGCACTATTCCCGAATCGACTATTCTGCTAGGGTGAATGGTCATTCGGCCAAATGGCGCCATTCAGGCTCCATGAGGTTTCTGAACAGCCCATCAATTCGGGTAACTGAGCTTAATCTCGGCGCCTTTGTATATTATATAGTGCCATAAACGAAATAAATTAGTTACTCCCTTATAAAAAATCTCCATGCCGGCCAACCACTTCCAAAATCTCCAGAAAAATCGTCACAAACTGCGCAAGAAAGCCCTCCTATTAGCTGCCCTTGCTTCTAGTCTGGCAGTTCAGGTATATGCAGAAAGTCTCTATAATAAGACTGTTCAGCATGATTCTATATTGTCAGGCCATGCTTGGTTGAGAGAATTAGAGGATGGGAATGAGAATCGGATTCACAATAATCTAGGCATGAGAAAGCATGTCTTCAAGAGATTGGTGATGATGCTAGGGGAGAAGGGAGGGATAGGATACACATGCAACATGACACCCTCAGAGCAAGTAGCAATTTTTCTCTATTTTGTGGTTACAAATGCATCCAATCGCAAAGTAGCTGAAAGATTCCAGAGGAGTGGTGATACAATATCAAAGTATGTGGTCTTGAACATGTTAGTGACATTCTTTGACATGTTTAATTAATAGGTGCTTCCATCGTGTCCTTCAAGGGTTGACATGTCCAGCTGTCTACAATACATACATCAAATTCTCCTATAAAAATTCCCCAATTCCTGAAGAAATACGCCGAAGCAGGAAGTTCTATCCCTTCCTAAAAGGGGTTTTAGGAGCCATTGATGGCAGCCACATCCCTGTTCACCCACCTGCTGATGAGCGTGCTCGGTATCGTAATAGAAAAGGTGGAACAAGCCAGAATTTATTGGCCTCCTGTACCATGGATATGTACTTTTGTCATATTCTGGCAGGATGGGAAGGGAGTGCATCTGACAGTGCTATCTTTGCAGATGCATGGCAGCATGACTTTTTTGTTCCAGAAGGCCATTATTTCTTGGCAGATGCAGGATTCCCATCTTGTCGGGAGTTATTGGTACCATACCGTGGTGTACAGTATCACTTGCATGAGTGGGCTTCAGCTAGGCAGCGGTATGTTGTTTATCCATGTGTCCACAAAGGATGCTGACATTGCCAAATTGATAGACCTGCAAACCCCAAAGAACTATTCAACTTGAGGCATGCCCAGGCTCGTAATGTCATAGAACGTATATTTGGTGTCTCAAAGACATGATTCAAGATGTTTCGTGAGGCCAATGACTTCCCAATCAAGGTACAGGGGCGTATTGCAAGTGCTATATGTGTACTACATAATTTTATTCGAACCTATGATCCTAAGGATTTAGAAGAAGAAGAAGCAGGAGAAGAGGCTCCAGAGTGTAACCAAACTGGTAATGATGTTATTCGGTCAGTTCCTTCTGCAGAAGCAGCTGCAGCTAACAAGCGTCGTGACCAAATTGCCAAAGACATGTGGACTCAATACCAAGGTTATTTAGCTGAACGGGGAGCAAACTAGTGTTTACAAATTATACTATTATTTACAAAGAATGTAAGCTAACAGTTTGGCACTGGTTCCTCCAACAAACTTTGTAGCCAGAGATGACGGGCACCCTTCCTCTTGAATGCAAGATATGCATCAGCATGCTCAGTGCTCCTTTGGAAAACCTTCATAACCTTAACAAGCTCATTATCTGAAAGCTCCTCCTCAGCTTCTGCAACTTGATAAGCTTTGGTGCGGCGCACAGGGGAGGGTTCAAGGGCAAGCTGCTCTCCAGGTCCTGGAGACTCCAGATGGGCCACAATCTTCTGTATGGAGCTTGCAACAGCTGCAAGAGAATCAGCATTACTATTGCGACTTTTGCACTTCTTGCTAGAGTAGGCCTCTGGTGTGCTGGACCTGTAGTGGCGCTTCTTGCTTGGAGCTGGAGTCTAGCAAGCAAATGATGATCAGGCTCATGTAAGCCAAAACCATATGATTACACACCTTTATAGCCTCAAAATCTGAATCATTAGGTGCATCTCCACCCTCAATTTCATCCTCACATTGCTCCAATGCAACACTACTCCTTCCTGAATCTGTTGATGCACCAGCATGAAAGACATTCTCCCCAGTGGCAATAATGTCACCGCAGAGCTTGGCCATTTGATCATAGTATAGGAAGGCCCTATCCTTCCATTTTCCAAGCTGTGGATCTTGCTGAAGACATGAAAAAGTTAGTAATTATTAAGGAAGTGCTTGCTGGAAGACACACCTTTAAGACTGGCTCCCAAACCTCTTCAGTGGCAGTTACCTGCTGCTTCCCCTCATTCCATCCAAAACCTGACTTGTCTCGCAAGGTCTTTACTTGCTTATACTCTTTCTTAAGCTAAAAGAATGAGTGTTAATGTGACAAGAGGAACAAAACAAGGCACTCTCACCCTTTCATTCCGGCTTTTCAACGTATCCACAGTTTTGTCCTTTGCAGGTTTAGGTAATGCTTCTTGAAGCTTGGACAAAACTTTTACCCATGTAGCAGTCTTCCAACCATTCTCAGCTTGTGTTCCCAGTGCCTGCTCCTCAAGCAATAAGTCCAACCACTTCTCATCCTCAGTAGTGGTCCAGAGCACACTGGGAGCACGTTTGGGGCCGGATTTTGAGTCAATGTCCTTGAGGACTTCATCATTATTTTCTCCAGCCATGTTTCAGTGGTTAGAATATGTGTATGGACGAAGGGAAGGGAAGGAATGAGCGGCGGCGGCGGGAGCACAGGAGAAGCACCCATCGAATCGACCTGAATAGACCTCTGGAGGTCTATTTGCAGTTGGCAGGCACTATTCATGTCAGAATAGACCTCTGTGAGTCGAGTTGATGCCTGCCGAATAGCGCCACATGGCCTGTTGACTCGCATGAATCGTGCGATTTGATATTTGGTAGGTACAACTCGACTCGATTCGTGCGCCGAACAGGCTCTTAATAGTTTAGTACCTATTAATCACTGTAATTCACTCCAAAATATAGAAGTGAATTTAGAGTCACAATCAGTTACAATTGACTCTGGCAGTCCATGTAATCTGACTACTTCCTTCAAATACAGCCATGATACACCTCTAGCTGTGACACGTACATTTGTTGGAATTAAATGTACTTGTGATGAAAATCTATTAATGATTACCATTAAATAATCATATTTGTCATCATTGATTCTTTCCTCAGGAAGAGGACTGATGAAATCAATACCTATCTAGACCCATGGTCCACTAAGTATTGGAAGGCTATGCAGTAAACCTACTGGTCTACGATTATCAGTCTTGGATGTTTTACACTGTCCACATGACTAACAAAATGACTCAATGTCATTTGCCATACTGGTCCACCAGTATGATCTACGAATATATTTCACAGTCTTATAGGCTCCAAAAATGTCCCATAATCTTATGTGCCTGGTCAATTATAATTTCAACCAGTCTCCTCCACCTTAGAAAAGCATCCTCTGGGATGCAGAGAACATCTCTACCAAGTTGGTTTTTGGTAAATAGTAGCTTGTCCCTCATAGCAAATTGTCTACGCACAGAGACATCTGCGACAACTTTAGATAATAAGTTGTCATTAACATAGTTATTTCTAACTATATCGAGGAAGAATTATCTTCTTCAATATGTTGATGCAAATTAATTTTGTCAGCACCAGAATTGAAGACAATTACATCATCTTCATTATTATAATCAATTTGTTCATCTTCTGGTAAAGCTAATTGATTTGCCTCTTCTTCCCTAGGCACAGATCTTTCCCTGAGTCTTTTGGTATTTTGCACAGCAGCAGATACTTTAATTTCTCTATTTGCTGTTACCTCGACATACTGGTCAACCGGCAGAGTATTTCCATCAGGATCAAGTCGTACATCGATATTGATGTACTCCCATTCTGGATGAATTTCATCTGGAAGATCATTCTTAAAATAGCAAGACAGGCAGTCTGCCACTATATTTAAGACACCTGGAACATGAATAGGTTCATAATTGAATCCACTAATGAAATCCCACCAACGAGCTTGTCAAGCTGTGAGGGTTTCCTGAGTCTTAAAGAACATAAGACTCTTATTTTCTGTAACTAGAAAGAATTTTCTTCCTAGCAGTTTGTCTTGCCACTTGGCAAATGCTTCAAGCACAGCAAGGGTCTCATGTTCATGAGTCTGATAATTTTGCTGTGCTGATGTGAATTTCTTTGATAGAAATCCAGCAGGTTGACAAGTACTCCATTCCTTTCCTTGTCCAATATATCCTCCAACACCAAAGTTGGAGCCATCAATTACCACCCATATATCTAATGGTGAATTCCAATCAAGCACTTTTAATATTAAGTGCTTGGTCACCATATGTTTTATACAATTAAAACACTTATCCAGAAATGGAGTCCATTCAAACGGACAGTTATTTTTGTTTATACCAGTTAATGGACTGGTATATGCTGAAATATCTGGTAAAAACAATGCCAGATAATTGCATAATCCTACAAATCGCAGGATTTCATTGTATCTTCTTGGTGTGCACCAGCTACGAATACAATACAGCTTATCTGTATCAGCCTGAATACCTTGGTCATCAATTATATGTCCAAGGCAGTCCATCCTTTCTGAGTACAAATCTACCTTAGGTTTACTTAAGTATAAATGATTTGCATGTAATAATTTGAACACTTGACTTAATTGTTCTTCATGTTCTTCTATTGACATTGAGAACACAAATATATCATCCAAATAAACATGGATAAATCATCCTACTTGTTTGATGAATATCATAGTCATCAGATGCTGAAATGTAGATGGAGCATTACAATCACCCATCTGCATCACAAGACTTTCATAAGTCCTGCAAATTGTGGAGAATGCAAATTTATCTACATCTCTATCCACAATGTGTATTTGTTCATACACTTCAGTTAAATCAATCTTTGATCTAACTTGAGACCTGGCCACATCATTTTGAATCATGTCTTGGTCAGGGAAAGGGGTTACATCCTTTACTGTGTCTTCATTTTGCAAACATTTATCAAACACAGTTCTCAATTTGCCTGTCTTTTTAGCAATACAGAGCATTGGTACAGCTTGTTGTGTCGATGTTTGTTGCCACCATCTAGCTGTAATATATCCAGTCTTCAGCCTCTGGAGTTTAGCTTCCAGCCTCCAGCCTCCAGAAACCTTGTTTGGAAAATACTGTGAACATGATCAGTAAAATAGGCAAGAAAATTACTAGTAAATAGTGCAGAATATCCCAGGAAGTCACCCTGTAAATTTACTTGGAATATAACTTGGATAATCCTTGGAAAACCACTAGAAAACACACTAGTGAATAGCAAGGATATTTTAAATAACCTTTGACTTTTCGGATGTCATGAATATCATAATTTCTTAAGGAGGGAAAACACCTGGAATGCATCCAACTTCTCTCTAAATTTCATACACCATTCCAATCACTATCTAGACTTTTATCAGGCTTGGAAAATATAGGGAATAGTTGATATAATCTGGATTTTGTCCAGGCTCAGAAAATGACATGGAAATACCAACATTTTCTCACAGCTTTAGGCTTTTTTCCATGGTATTTTCTGGACCACTTTCATACCACTTTCCTGTCCTGGAAAACACCAGGAAAAACAGACAAATTCCAAACATTTTCCAGGGCTGGATGACAGCTGGAAATTACACTCAAATCCAGATATTTTCCAGATCATTTTCCAGTCTGAAAAATATTGATCAGCCTGCAGTGCTTCATCAGGAAACTTGGTAAAACCAGTGCCTAATGACTCGACAAGGAATTTTGGTTATTCCTATGGAATGACACAGGGATATCCTATTTTCTTTTTTGAGAACCTGGTTTATATGATCTATAATCCTCTTATGACAAACTCCTGGGGCCACTTATACAGTCTGTGTCGAAATATTGCCCATGCAAATTTTGTTATGGAAATGTACATACACTATAGTCAGCTATAGATGACTATGCTAGTGATCATAGCTGACTATAGTTTAAGCATAGTCATCTATAGCTGACTATAGTTTATGCACATTTCCATAGCAAAATTTGTATGGGCAATATCTTGACACAGACTATATAGGTGGCCCCAGTTATTTGTCATGAGAGGGTAACAGATCATATGAACCAGGTTCTCAAAAAAAAATAGGATATCCCCGTGTCGTTCCATAGGAATAACCAAAATTCGTTACCGAGCCATTAGGCGCCGGTTTTTACCAAGCTTCCTGATGTTCGGCTCTTATCTGTAGTCAAAGGTCAGGCACAAAAGAGGGATTGAGTTATCTGATGCTGTGATTCATGAAAAAAAGTGGAAATGTGTTTGACGTAGATAGTATGTAGCCGAGTAGAGGAACGCGCATAGTCGAATTTGGATGATGTAGTTTACTGTTAATGGCATGATTTTGAAGGTTTCTGAGCGACCAGGCTTCTAAAAGACGTGCTTAAAAGTATGACTATTATATTCATTTTGAGATTCCGTAATTATGGATTAAAGCTGACGGGTTGTACAAAAAGCCCTTGCGACTAGCAAGGGGGTTTGTATTTTGTCCTCCCCAACACATAAGCACATGGATTGCAGGGATTTAACTAAGAGTCTGAGATAGACGCAGGGCGGCACCTCCCGCTCTTGAAAGGCACTGCGAGGACCCCTATAGGATTTGGAGTGGTGGCGAGAGGGGTCAGCGGGAGAATGACACCGGGAGAGCCCTCGCAACTCGATTTCCTGCAGAAAATCAGTGGTTAGCATGCTTATCTTGACTGGACGTGTAAATCTAAGCATACTGAAATATATCGCAGAGGGTGGTCTGCTGGACTGTTGCAGATGCAGCTGTAGCGTTTTTGCTGTTTATAGCCTCGATACATTCACCATATTTGAAGTGCTTGGCGCTGTCGTCTGTGTAGGTAACGGTCACACCCTCACTAGACTGAGATCGGAACGATGAGAATTAGCGCATACAGGAATATGGAAGATCCAGCGTACAGTAGATTGCCAGGCCTTGGCCGAGACTAAGAGGTTGGTGAAGGAAACGATGGTAGAAAGCTGGAAGCGCATACTCTTTTGAAGGGATTGAGGTGGAATGTTCGTTGGTGAACTGAAGAAGCGTGGTACTGAGGTGGGACTTTTATAACTTCGAAATGCTTTGAAAATTCCATTTATAGGAATTCGGGAGAAGCTTCTTGATTATGAACGAATAGTGCGCCCTGGTTGTATGTTGGCCTGTGCCCGTTTACCAGCATTCTCTTGCCGTCACCGGCTTCTATGTATGGCATTAGGCGACGAGAAGCTCCACGTACCTTGCTCCGCGTCACGGACGCCTTAACTTCAAAGCCGAATGTTTCTGAGTTATCAGGAAGCTAGAGACTTCGACGCCCTTATGTTTCATCTATATGTTTCGGTTGGGTCTAACGGCCCAACTACATTACTGCTTTCAGGAAAAAGAGTTTTAATGAACCGTCAGCTTTACTTCCATCGTGTTTTGCTTTAAATTCAAGGCGCGCGTGGCGCGGAGCAACGTACCTGGAGTTTCTCGTCGCCCAATGCCATACCTAGAAGCCAGTGGCGGCAGCAAGAGTATGCTGGTAAACAGTGATGGATACAACTCAACTTGACCCGGTTCTACACCTCAGTTCTAATTCAGTTTGATTCGAAAACGGAGGTGAAAATTGAATTAACACCCACAAACTTAGGAAGGTCGGACTGGTTTCGAACCAGTTCAGTCCGGTTTCGAACCAAGTTCAGGCCAGTTTCAAACCAGGTCCAATAAACAATAGTACATATTTTGACCTTCTGGAAACAAAATATACATTAGCGGGCATGAGAAATCTCTCAAAGTGGATGTATGAGCCTACCAGGGTTGCCGTATACAGTTCCGGAGGTGTGCCTGGAGGTAAGAATCGCATCCTTCGGAGAGCAAGGCACATATATATCTAATCCACTCACATAAAAATGCTCGGGAACTCTTCATTTGCGAGTGTATTTAGACAAAATACCTCGGGTAGATACTTTTGTAGTTGCTGGAGCAATATCTACAGGGATATAGCCTATTTTCCTGCAATTCGTAGTGATTTTGGGATCGATTTGAAACTAATTCAGACTGGTCACAGACCGAACTGTACCGTGGATCGTCGAAAATCCAGCCTGGCCTCAAACCAGCGCTCGAAGTCCAGTGTCTGGTTGTAGTGACCTTCTCAAGATCAAAGAGGGTTCTAAACTCATGTTTGGTGGGCGTACGATTCTCAGCGAAACGATACTGAGCAGCAAGTAGCGCCAGATCCATGGGTGCATTCCTATTAGGATGAAATATCCTGCCCATCCGCTTGATATAGCATTTGCTCTGCAGGGGCTGACAACGATGGATAGACTTGCGTTGGAGCTGTAAGCTGCACTTACGGTTTCCTAAAATATTCTCTCATCGCAATTTTAGTTCCAAGTTCTTGCAGAAGACACCGAGAACCACTCAACAAGATCCTAGGAATGGGATTCCGTGAGCTGCCGCATATATTAGCCAGATCAATAACTCATTCACATATGTCCAGCTCGAAACTTCTATATACTCATCGATTTTGGAGACTTCGTTGATGAAGACACGGAGTCTCGTGTGCCTTCTTACATACAGGTTCTCTCTATAACCAATCCCAAGAAGCTCGCGGAGGCTATCCAGGTCATTCATTAAAAGACCGTGACCATTATTCATTCTTGTCGGCTATAGGAACGGCAGCTTTTTCATTCATTGCCTTTTAGAAACTATCAAAACGCTGAAGCGAATACAGTTACACTTCCATTGTGGTGACTCAATGGTTTTAAATGGGCCTGACGGCTTCCCCACTCAGTATTGTTCTCGACCATTTTCTCTGATCCTTTAAATGGAAAATTACATCTTTTGATTGTATGGTGATCATAGGCGTTTCTGAAAGGTGTTCCGTATGACAAATTATGGCCTAGTTCGAGTTACGGCGCCCCCCGTTATGCTCAAGAAGCACAGGAGTCACTCCACCGAACGAAGCTTACTCAATGACAGGCTTCTGCAATACCAATACCAGACAGGAAGTTATAAAGCGGATAAGTTGAAATTGACTTTGATATTGCCACTATCTCCAATATTGTGTGCATATTCTATAAGAATGGTGTAGAAGACCATCCGCACCTGCTCCGAGTTGTCTCGTTGTATTCCGAAGTATCATGTAGTGACTTTTCAATCAGGAATGCGAGAGTCAAATGAAGATCTCATTTGATCCCTTTTATCTTGCGTAAATCCAGCTTTAACGTCCCAAGTCTCGAGGAGGCGTTGGTAGGTCCTTGGACGTATTCAGTTGCTCTTTATCATGCCCGAGCTTCCCGAAAAATGAACGAAGGTGAGAGGTTGAGTCGGATCTAATTATGTGATAGAGCATTCGAAGGGAAGAACTCGAAAGCTTTATCATGTAAACTTAGCTGCAAAACTCATGAGGGCACAGATCACTCCCATGTCCGGAACATGCATCAGGAAAACGGGCAACGGTGCCTATTTTTTCCGTAGAGCTACACAGGCTAGCAAATATCTATGGAGATAACTTGCAGCTATGCTCGCTAGCTCTTGCTACAGGTTCTGGACAAACTCCGCCAGTTCGAACAATTATGAGCGCCAGGCGACAGGTCACAACTTGGTATCGTACCACTCCCCCACTGCCTACCAGCACACACTGTTTTCGCTGCCTCACAGTCTTCGTTCCTCTCTCTCTTTCAAGACTTTCGGATAAAGGTAATATTCTTAATTCCCTGCATAAAATTGGAGTGAAATTGAACCCGCTGCAGAAGTCGTCGGCCAGGCACTTCACATTCCTTTGCCATCGGTGAGTTCAATCCAATGGTAACTTCCGCTCAGTTATTCAACAATTGATTCAATTCCATATCATGATAGAATCGACTGCAACTGACCACGTGTCTGCAAGGGCGCTCTGGTGCCAGAACGCCAATGATGGTTCGGAACGGGCCTTAGGGTATGTACTTCAATGCATTTGGATGTTCTATATGCTAGCTAATACCGACATCCCAGTTGTAATTTCGGTCCAATACTCAACACAAGAACCATAAAACTAAGCCCTCAGCGTTCATAGGATATCCTATAACTAGATGGGACTTGTTATCCTCAGATGTTACAGCTCTGTTCTAACCTTCCGCTCTTCTATAGAATGGCATATATGTTATTCTACAACGCCAATTATTTCTTCTCCAAGACCTTGGCTTTCACCTTCCCCTTTATGCCGCAAGGACCGTTCTTGTTTCTGAGACCTACTTATATTGTGATATATTATTCACCGATGCAGCTATTGAAATTCATTCATGTATTTATTTTATGAAATATATCGATGTTTTTGATGTCTCTACTACATAATCATGCATTGGAAACTGGTTCTATCAGACTGGGAAAATACGACGTAATACATATGGCTCTAGCGATTCCTATTGAGACTACAGGCTCTATATAGTCAACTATAGTACCTGTGACCGCTATCCTAGCGGAAAATGGCGGGGCTTCTAGAGAAGCTACAGAGACTAGTGTAGTGTACATAAATTACAGAGGCTACAATCACTACAGGCGCTATATAGACTATATAGCATTTGCCAGGTTTCCTGATGTGATGGGATCGCTGTAAGGATACATTTCAAAGTCCAACGACTATTTCATAATCTGCAGGACGGCCCTTACCTAGTATATATATAAGAAAGCTGGGTCCTAACGCGTGAGCGGTATACGCGAGCGCTGCTATACGCTAGCTGCCCCAGATGTATGTTAGAGCCGCCATTAATGAATGTTGCCGATCCTACGTTTCTTGTGGTGCTGAAGGTGATATACCCAGTCCCCCAGCAACAGCTCGAATAAATAATTGCTTTGGAAATTTAAATATTTTTCAAATTGATTTATATACTGTATTTGCTGGAAGGAGTATTACACGTAGCGTCCGCCTCTACCAGAATGGTTGGATGTACGTCCCACTCGTATGTCCCGGGCTCAAATGCACATTCCAGCTGGGCCCATACCTAGTATATACATATAGGAACGCTAGGTCCTAACACTTGAGGAGATGTATGTTAGAGCTGCCATTAATGTATGTTGCCAATCCTACGTTTCTTGTGGTGCTGAAGGTGGTATACTCAGTCCCCTAGCAACCGCCCGAATAAATAATTGCATTAGATTTTAAATATTTTTCAAAATGATTAATATATTGTCTTTGCTGGAAGAGGTATTACACGCGACATCCACCTCTATCTGTATGGATGGATGGATGTCCCGCTGGTACGTCCCGGGCTCCCAAATGCACGTTCCAGCCGCCTCCAACTCAGTCACGGCCCCCCTGGATGCCCCCTAGATGCCATCACATAGCAGTACCTGTATGTGGTTTAGCACTGCGCATTGGCTCTACGTATCCACGTATGTAGCCCAAGGGGGCATATACAGGTAGCGCCTGCCCACTATGCCGATGGAAACAACCCTCTATACGGCTCTATCCAGTACAATATACATGTGTCTCCTATGTCGGCTGTGAAGGGATACACCTCCATCATTCTAATAACATGTGTATCCCACCATTTTCACATCACTACATGGGGCTATTGCACCTATATATGTACGTTTCCCCCGCTACTAGCACATGTCGTCCCTTATATTGCAGCATGCATAGTCAGGCGGCCGCTCTTACGTATTAATATCAAGGAGTTGTCATTTAGTATAGTGGTTTAGCCGGCATAGTCAGGCAGCCGCTCTTACATATTAATGTGAATTGGATGTCCTTTAATATAGTGCTTCATTCCTACTTCGTTCGGCCACCCACCTCAGGCATATGAGGATCAAATTCAATTCTCTGATTCTATGCCCATTTTCGATGTTTGAAGTAGCACATACATCCAGCGTCTTCATGTACGTTTCCCCGCTTATACCGGTGTACTACCTGCTGAATAATGTCTCAGGGTGTCGCTTGCGAATCACCATAATTGCATAAGTTCGAAGGCCTTGCTTTTATTGATCAATAGTCTTTGAGATTTATTCTTGCTTTCGTTATGTTTATTTATGTGCAGAACATTTCAAGAAGGCAAGATCACAAACATGTACATTTATAATTTTAACATTAAGCCTACTAACTCTGCATAATGGGACAATGATTTTTTCTCTAAGATATCAAATGCTGCTGCGGTCCTGGCTGCATAAGCAATGGCCCCTTTCGGAATTCCATCCTTATTTGTCCACTGTCCTGATCGCTTTAACCGTTTAGTCTTTAGCCATCCAAGAGACTTACCGACCCTCTCACTCTCAGCTTTCAATAGCTTTGTCTCTTCATGTCATCGTTCACAGCTCGCCGTTACATAGAGCCACTCTATTTTTATTACTGTGCCGTGTGATTTGTTATGTTAGCTAACACCCTTACTTCTTTCGTCCATCCATCTACTACTCCTGCCACGAATTCTGGACTCTCTCCTTCCAGATCCAGTTGTATCTTCCATATCCAAGGTAACTCCCTTGGACCTGTTCCATGCTCTCTTGCGCGTGCAATACTTCTTTCCCCTGCTGGCTTCCAGTATGCTTGATCGGCCATCCACTCCGATAGCATTACACAATCATCCTGGATCAACTGCTGTTATTGCCGCCAGGAATAGTGGCTATCCGGTATCGGATCACCATTTCTTAAGGCTTCCAAACGTTCCCAAGCTGGCTCATGAATTTTTCGCCATTTCTTGACATGTCCTTCCGCTTTTTGGATCTCGGACTCCGTACGGGTAGCCACAGTGTATCCCGGGTTTTGTCTTTTCCTGCGCACAAGAAACGACTTCAACCTTAAGAGTGTATGAAGTTTCTTCAGGGCATCATGGGCTTGTCCAATCCTGAGCTCCCTTTCAATAAGCGCATGATCTGTAATGCCCTATCTAGCATGATCTGTGTGAGGAAAATCCGATGGTATGTCGAGGTTCAGATCTTCCGGGCCTACGTCTTCCGATACCCTCAGCTCATCCACCGCTTCAACAGGCATGAAGTCCCCCAATTTTCGGAACCACCTGTCAATAGCTTGTGATAACTTCTGCCGGGATTGCTGAAGCTTATTCCATTGAATGTCCGTCGTCATAAGTTGAGTATCACGTTGGTGCTTAAACTGAATTCTACACATAATATATAATTAGCACACATATCACTTGAGTCGTTGAGGCAACTATACTCACTGACGTAATTCCAACTCCAATGCCTTATTAATGTTCACACTCCTCGTAGCCCGAATACTTAGAGATCCATATCTGATCCATATTCCCCATCTTCCTCTTGCAGTAGTCTCAATATACCTGCCCGTGTGAGTTGCTCAATAGCTCTTGGAGGGAATTGACTTACATCTGCCAGCTCGCTGTTCGTACGCAGCCGATCTACAGTCTCGGCGCCCAAGCCATCCTCAAGCTCCGCTAATGATTTCTTCTTTTGTTTCCACATATCAACAGATTCTCTGAACGCTTTGAGTATGCGTCGACCTGCGAGCACTTATGTATCAATTATTATTCCATAATTAAAGGAACACTGACTCACTCTCGCTGGTATTTTTCCACCAGTTGTGATGCAGCATAGCATCCGTAATAGAATCCTCTCTGTTCCCAAAACCCATCTCTCGTACTGAAGTGGCAAGTCCATTCAGAGATGACCGGTTGCTCTCCACGTTTTCCCCGCATGTTGGCCCGACATCTTTTGTCCAATTGAAGGAATATTTATCAGCACACCCTTCAATGTGTGCTGCCAAGTGAAACTTCGGTACCAGCCAAGTAATTTTGATGCTATTTAGTTGATGTAACTCCCTAGGTGTAACCAACGGCCAATCCTGATGTGTTATGCAACGTTGGAAGTTAATGTTGTACTTGCAAGCTACATCATATGAAATAACAATTCTTTTCAAACCCACCTTCAGTCTTTCTCGCAGAATGTGCACTCGTGGGAAATCAACATTCACAAACCTAAACTCCTTCAGTACAATAGCGTTAATCATAATTCACCCCCACTTACTTTTCACCGACTAATAAATCTGCAGTGTCTTGATGAAAAAAAGCCGCTGACCGAGCACATACCCCGCAGACTAACCCAGACGAAGCTTTATGCGGCGAGTTATTGAACCTCGTCACATCACTCGATTTATGTCCTCGGCATGTGGTATCCTGAATTGAGAGGAATATTATTTAGTTGGCTTTAAATATCTGACTATACTTGGGGGATGTTATATGTACGCCTATTTCACCATCTCCGGCTCGGATTTTTGAGTATCTAATAGCGAAAACAGGTCAGTTCGGGCTGGGTTTTGGGAGCCCCTAGGGTTAGTAAACCCAAAATTATGTAAGCAGCTTATGTTAGTAAGCATGGATATGGTCTATTAAAAATCAAGGCAGATAATGAAAGTTGAGAGACAGTAATATATTGATCTTGATTACTTATTGTTAATTCAGCAATATAAAATACTTTCCACACATTGTAACGCAGATGTTGTGCAAGTGCAAGCTTTGGAAGCTAGCAAGTGAAAAGTAGGCTAGTGAAACTTGAGGCTAGGTTGAGATTGCAAGCAAGGCTAGCAAAACTAGAAACTTGAGTCAAGTCTGAGTTAAGCAAGCAAACAAGTAATGTCTAGTGAAACTCGAGTCAAGTGGGAGCTATACATGCAAAGTCAAGTGAAGCAAAAGTCAAGTCTATACCTATTCACCTCGGTTTCAGGTATCCAAATTCACTCCCCTGCCCTTGTTTGGGGTCAGCACTCACCCAGAGCTTTCTCTTTTCATGCTCTGGTGCTCTGTGCACCCCCAAAACCCCTAGTCCCAGATGGGTCCTGTGCTGGCCTTGGCCCTGTGTGGCCTCCCAGGGCTCCCTTTAATGTGAGCCAGTCCTGTTTCAGCTGGTTTTCCCCAATTTTCCCACCCCCTCGCACCTGCTGTGACATCCAGGCTTCCCTAAAACCCTGTGAACCAGCACATCTCTCAGCTGCCCTGCCTCTCCATTCTGCTCCCACACTCCTGTCAACCCCGCCCCCAAACAAAAAGGCCCTCATCTTAAGGTTAGGGTGAAAATCCTCCTCTCTGTCTCTCTGTCTCTCTGTTTGTCCATCTCTCTCATTGTTTTAGACTGTTAAGGCAACCTGCACACCCCCTTTCCCCCACCTATTTTTACTTTTATCTTTATTTTTATTTTGAGGGTTAGCACTTGGGGAAGACCCTCCTCTGACTGATAGTATGGACATTGATTTGGGTCCAGGTAAGTTCATATCTGTGCTTTTCATTATTATTCTATAGGTTGGGGAATTAGGTAATTCAAATGAAAGTACATATTTTGCTCTGATTTCTCAATATGTTGTAGCTCTGATAAAATGCTGAAGAAGGAGCCATTTTTTATCGAAAGCAGCTGGCCTGTTTTTGAGATATAAAAAATCACAAGCTTTGGTCAGGCATGAGGAGACAGCAAAAACATCATGTTGTTTCAAAGGCTACAAAGACCAAGTAACTTACCTCTATGTTGCTGTGCCTCATAATAAACAATTCCTGAGATTGGTAGAATTAACTACACTTTGAGAAAATTGCAAAGTTTGGGGTGTAGAAGGAAGGGGAGAGGGAGGGGAAGCAAACACAGTATTTCTTGAAAACATACAAAAAGCTAGTATGACTTCAATATCTGCCAGAGGACCATAAAGATGCTGTATTGAGAATAGGGGGATGTGAGCTGAACAGAGGGGCAGAGAGGCTAGGAGACAGGCTGGAACTAGGGGTTTTAGGGGTGTGCAGACATCATGGAGGGTGCAAGAGGGTGGGAAAACAAGGGATAGTAGACATGAAACAGGTGTGATGCAGCTTAAAGGAGTTGTGGGAGGGTGGGCAGGGCCTGGACAAGCACATGACCCATCTGGGACCTGGAGTTTTGGGGAAGTGTAGACATCATGAAGGACACAAAAACATGGGAAAATGAGGGAAAGCGGTGACAAAACAGGGAGGGAGGGGTAAAAAGGGGCTGTGGGAGGTGGCAGGTGCATGGGAAGAGCTTGGAACCCATCTGGGACCTGGGGTTTCAGGGGTGTGCGAATGTCAGGGAGATGAAAAGGGAATTTTTGGACTAAGCTGGGACCCTAAATGGGGGGCATGGGCAGATTAGGATGCCCTAAACGGAGGGGAATAGATATAGGATCATATTAAACTTTGATAAGTATTAAACAAATACCGCTTTTTCATCTTCTCCTTGCAATGCAATAAACTTGCAGATATTATATCTTGAGAACCGGTCCGCCGTTTTTCCTCAAATATGGCTTAATCTTCACGAAATAAGCAGGGGTACAGCATATATAAAAAATTAGCCCGAAATACCTGCTTTCGTTTGAGTTATGTAACTCCCCCAGGCTATAGAAAATTAAATTTCTGACTGGATGGATCTAGCCGACGGCTTCCTTCAGGGAATCCTTATCCTGCTTCCTTCAACCTGAAACCCCTACTAGGTGTTACGTCATGACTCAATTCAGAACTTAGAAGAAAAACCTCGAATGAAGCTGTAGCCGAAGGAAATTATTGAGTGACAATAATCAAAGCGCAGTCCAAATGATAAATCATTGTTATTAGTTAACTAAAGTAAGTACTCCGAGCCCATCTGGCGGACTGATAGAGATTTTAAATTTTCGAGAGGCTATCATATTATTATTCATGAATAAAGATAAAACTATTCGCCCAAGTTCCCTCGAGGCTTTCTTTGCATCTTGCATTACCCTCAGGCTTGGGTACGACTCCATATAAGTACACTGTCACTACGTATTCGTGGCCATCCAGTGGTAAATTGTGATCTTGACATCCTCATACCCTTAGGCAATAAATAAAATAAATAGTAAGCTAATGGAATTATATTTATATTTATGTCCTTGCTGATTCGTCCTATTTGGGGATTTCGTCCAGGTTCTGCAGAATTCAAGATGAGATACAATACATGCGGGAGTCATCTTTAAGCCTTGAAACCCACATCTTTTACTGAGGAATCCTGTCACATCAACTGGATCTTTTATATAATTCCATGACAGACTTGAAGGGGGGACACCCTCCCCCTCACAGCTGACAGTATGACTCTGATACTGGTTATTCCGAGATATTGCAAGGAAAGGTATTATTCATATTTTCGCGGATATTCATCCGATTTACTATTGAATTGGTTCTATTATTATAGATGGTGTGTTATGCTTCAAGTGGTATTCTCGATTGCCTGGGTATGGGTTCAGGGCAGGAAGCCATCCTGAGATTATTATAAAAACATTTGGGAACACACAAAAAAGGAAGCCATACCTCCAAAGAATAAAGGGAAGGAAAGAGCTATAACTGGTACTGCAGGAACATCAAGTACACTCCCCAAAGTAGCAGGAGATTCACAGGCTCATATTAGGGAGTTGGAGAAGAAGATAGCCATTCTATCCCAACAACTCAATGTCCAGACTAATGAAATTATCAGGAGAAGCAACCTTTTAGACTCAGTACTTGGAGAGGGTGAATGAAAAAAGAAGCTTGAAAGGGCTTCCCACAGATGATGATGAGATGGAGATTGATGATAATATTTAACAGTTTTGAAGAACCTAACTTGAAATATGCCAATCTTCCTTTTTTCTGTTCTCACTGCTTTTTACATTTTTCACTCATCTACCATCTTCATGTTGCTAGCTGTTATGATATCTTTTGGACAATTTTCCCATTGTTTCTGATTCTGTGTTCTATTTATAAAAAATGATCAAGTTAGCAGTCAAATGTTAAGTTGTATAAAAGGTAGTTAGGTGTACAAAATACAGATTCACTTTCTACCACCAAAACACTAAACTCCAAATTTCCCCTAATTTTATTCATATCAAACACATTTCAACTACACCTCCAGAGGTTTAATGCTGCTTGAGGCACTAACATTGGCTTATTATTAGAAAATATCTCACGCACATGAACAACAGAAATCGTAATTATGAATTATCACAATCTAACAAGATAACAAAGGAAAGATTAAGGCAGGAATCCAAACATATTTCTACAAGTTAAAGAAAACTGCTTTCACAGCAAATACACTTATAAAGAATAGTGTCACCAAAGGTAGAGTATCGTTTAGGGATTGGAAATGAAAGCTTTGTAAGTGGGCTTGGAGTAAGCATTGTAAAAGCATTGAAGATCTTTTTAATATGGCCTGCAATCCCATCACCACATTCACAACCTTGCATGATTGGAGAGAGAGCATAGTTTAGAATTCGAACACTTGTTCCTGGATATTCTTCCCTGAAGTCCATCAAAATTTTCTTCTTCTTTTCATCATCAATCACACCACTTGCCACTTCCAGACATTTCACATGCACCCAGATAGGACACCATTGGCAATATCGTTGTGTATCCACATCAGGATTGTAGAGTTGAAAGCATCCATCTAATCCACATTGAAGAAAAGGTCCCTGATAAACAAGTTATTGATATATTATTCATACTAATTAAGACTTATGCTCACTGTAAGTGCCAACTTAGACTCAATCATCATACGTTCAAAATCAAGTTCATATCTGAAGTAAGGCATATTGTTGGGAATAAACTCCTGGGTGGCTGAGTCGTCAAATTGATATACTTGACACAAAGCTATGTGTAGATTGTGAATAAGTTGTCCAGAGAAATACAACTTCAACCTACATGACACAGTTTGTATATCAATATAATCAGAATCACTTGTTAAAACAAGTTCATGACTTCCCAAATGATCCCTAAATTATAAATTAATCCTCCATTACTCAGAGTCTCATTCTTTGAAAAAAAAAAAAAAAATCACCTTTGAATCTTTTCAACCTCTTCAGTAGGTAAGTTGAATGATCATTTTCTTTTCTTGATCCATTCCAGTAAACTGTTACTGGTGTAATACCACTTCACATGTAGCACAGCCAAAGTCTCTTCTGTGGTCTGCTAATACCAATTATATTAGTATAGTTTAGTCATTTATTTGATGGCTGAAACTACCATATCAGTCCGAATCTCAATAATACGCCCATAATAATCTGATGTCTTGCTTTCAGTTTTTCCAGTATTTTCACAGGTGATCAATACACTATAATGAAGGAGCAGCAAGCAAATGATTAGATTTTGACTATCTCATAACAGAAACATACTCTGTTCCCAGTTCAAGGTGAGTGCTTTCTTCTTATTAATTTGATCTAAATCTGAATCAATAAACATAGATATCATAGAAAGAAACTGTTGACAAACAAGTCAGGTTTGGAACTGCTGTCCATTTATCAAAATACACCCCAGATTTCTTTTTTTTAGGCATACCAATCTGTGAGAGAACAAGGTGGTTGAAAGAAAGATGCAATGTGACAGATCAAAATATTAGGAGTCATTTAATATGCTGAGTTTAAAAAAATGGCTGAGTTTGAATTCTTTTTCCTTACTACCACCACATGCCACCAAGGAAAGGGAAAAAGGCCACTCAAGCAAGAGGAGTGCCCTCTTCTGATCTCAATACCCATACAAAGAATCATGTAAGCCATATACCAGAAAGCACTCAAGTGTGTCTAACCTACTAAACTCTCATTTCTAGAATTCCTCCAATCTGGTGGATTTATTTCCATCATTAAAGGATACTGGGAGAGTGAGTCAAACATTAACAGTTTAACTATACACCCAATCAATCTACTGCCAGATCTTCATCATACTCCCACCTATGCAAGCCATATCATCACCTTCTTCCCCTCTCAAATCAACGGAAACTCATACAGAGCAACAAGTAACTATTCATATAGTCCAATCTTATAACAGATTAAATATCAATTATTTAATAGCCTGAATCACCACTGTCAAATTTCTTCCCTTCATTGAGACAAGACAAAGATACAACTCACTTAAATGTACGTTCAAATATCAAACATCATTCATCATTATTTAAAATAATACTTTCCAAAGATGGTCTATAAACTTCCTCCATTACCAGGCTTTTCTCCACCTTCTTCACCACTCAAGCCATCTGAGAGTGTGAGTTTCACTTAAATAAATAATATACATCAAACCATCATATGAATATTAGACACATTATCAGAAGAAAACAGTCTCATCATCAGATTCTGAATCATCAGTTATTCAATCACCTTCCTCCATCCATTCCTCACCAAGCTCTCAAAGCTTTCAGTTATCTTCTCATCCTGAACAACTTCCATTAGAATCTGTACAAGATCTTAATCCAGCCAGTGAATCACATACGCTATGGGAGAGACGTGGTGAGTAAATCAAATTTAACTGGTCATATCATACTAATATTTGGAATAAGCATTATTATTTGCAAATCTAACACTGTGGTCACCTATTCCAGAGGACTTGCCATTGCTTGCTCCAAAAGGATGGCTTGAAAGCTCACTCATTGATTGGTATATATTGAACCAAATCGCCTCTTCAGACATCCCAACCAAGATGACATTTATACCATGTCAAATCATAGCTGATCTTCAATTTTATATCCAAAGTCATCCTGAAGCACACACAGTTCCAGAAGAGATTAAAGCCAAATGGGAGAGCCTAATCCCTCCTCAGCAACAAACCTTCTTGCTCCAGCACCCCCAAATCACTACTCATGCAGCATTTGGTGTCCAACAAGCCAATCATTAGTTTACAGTCATCTTTGATCACACTTTTCAGTCTGTTTATGTCTTCAATCATATATTCTTGAATACCCAACAGGAGAAAAAAACAAGGGACAATTGGACAGTCTGGAAAGGACCACAACTATGGACACTGGTAGCAGATCTCATGAACTGGAATCCTGGTCCAAGTCCAGATAATATAAGCACTTTAAGTTGGTTTGGGGTATGTATTCTTTCCCTTATTCTCAGTCTTCACTCTCTAATAGTTTTCATTTGGAATGGCTCAGATTGTGGTGTTGAGCTCACAGAGATTCTTTTGATAGCTATGCTTGGATAATGCAGGGCGAGGGGTTAACTTGCAAGTAAAATGATGTTTGTATAGTGAACTGCCAGCACTTTGAGATGTCCATGTAAGCCCACATGCCATATAATCACCAGATAAAATTGACCAGCACTTGTAGCTGTACTGTGGATGCCAGTGTATGCCCACTAGTTCATCCAGCCTCAAGCCTAGCCTTTACTTCAAGGTAAAGGTCTAGCATCCACCTCATCATGACAACACTTCAAGTTTACCACCTGCAGGGTGTCAGTGTATGCCCACATGATACACAAACTTTCATGCATGGCAAAGTTTTTTGGAGGTTTAATATACATGTGATAAGCTTTTTAAGACTTAAAAGTCAATGGATCCATGGAGTCTATTGCACAAGGTTAAATCCTGTTCAAGAGAGCACTTTCCAAGGTTTTTCATCCCAAATAAAGGGCCCTTATCCTAGTTATGATCCAATTTCATAGACAGGAGGCAAAAGAGGGTGGTGAGAAGGGAGAGAGTTTGTGGATAATAATGGCTTGAAATAAATGGAAAGGTAGTCAGCAGCACTAAGGTGTCAGTGTATGTCCACTTGCTATACCACAGCCAATTAAAACTGACCAGTGCTTGCAGCGGATTTGCAGTCTCCATGTATGCCCACAAAACTGACCAGTGCTAGTGGATGTTTTGTAGGCATCAGTGTACTCCCACTTGCCACCTGGGCAGTGCTTGCAGCAGCCTCCCTGAACACCCACAAAACTGACCAGCACTAGCGGACACTTTGCAGGTGTCAGTGTACTCCCACTTGCCATCCAACAGCCTCCATGAACACCAACAGAACTGACCAGTGCTAGCAGACATTTTGTAGGTGCCAGTGTACTCCCACTTGCCATCCCTAAAACTGGGTAGTGCTTGCAACAGCCTCCATGTACACCCACAAAACTGACCAGTGCTAGCAGATATTTTGTAGGTGTCAGTGTACTCCCACTTGCCATGCCTAAAACTGGGTAGAGCTTGCAGTGGATTCACAGCCTCCATGTATGCCCACAAAACTAACCAGCACTTGCAGACATTTTGTAGGCATCAGTTTGCCATACTATTGCCAATTAAAATGGCCCAGTTTTAGGGATAGCAAGTGTGAGTACACTGACACCTACAAAATGTCCACAAGCACTGGTCAGCTTGTGGCCATACTTGGACTTCATTTTCAGCCATTTCACATGTCATTTCTATTTCTTTATTCATTTCCCATCTTGTTCATACTTGGTGTGGACTCCACTTTTCACTCATTCTTTAATAATTTTTATCCTTCAATCATTATTACCTTCTTATTAACTTTATTTTATTTCATCACACCTAAGTTTTTGCATGTATTTTATTTTATATACCACAGGAGGCTGGTCAAAATTTTCCAAGTTGGAAAATGATCTGTAAAATTCCAGGATTTGGGTGTATTTTCCAGATACTTTCCAGCTCTGGAAAATACCAGGAATAACTATTTTTCCCATCCTTTTTCCTGACATAATCCAGCTTTGAAAATATTCTCCAAACAAATTCCAGATATTTTCCAAGGTCTGGAAAATGTTTGGAAGATGCACCCAGATCCTGCCATTTTCCTGACCATTTCCCACTGGAAAATTTTGACCAGTCCCCAGTGTGCTACAATTATACTTTGGTGCTACAAGTTTTACACATCTATATTCTATTTCCATTCATTGGACCCCACTTCTATTCTTTCAACATTATTTCAATCTCAGTAGCAGACTCTGCCTCAATTAGGTAATTTATTGAACATGCAGAAATAGTCACTAAGTTTGCAATGGTAATCTAGCAATGCAGTGCACAGTTGCAGTGTAGCAGTTTCCGGTAAGCCTTTGATAAATGTCAAAATATCATCCTGGAGACCTTTGAAAACAGCATGTGTCAAAGAGAGTATCATTTTCTTTGTTGCTGATATTCAAGTGGTTGGTACTCTGACTTTAACATTTTAATAAAGTGATGATAACTTAGTGGTTTAGAGGTGGAAAATTTTGGTCAGCAGCTGATTAGTCATAGTTACATACTTAGGTTCAAATCCCCAGGTGACCAAACTTTTTAGGGTTAGTAGGTTAGTAACATGGTGAAGCCCTAACCAAAATCTAGTTAAACTCTTTGCCAGCTTTGTCAAGTCAACTCTGAGTTTTGCATCATTCTCAAAGCTGACTAAGCTGCTGGCATGTTGCACATCAAATTGACTTCTTACTGGATTACATGTCAACCTCAGACTAGATGGGAGTTTTGCTAATTTTGATATGCTTGCTTGAGTTTCACATTGAAAAGTTATTATCAGGCTTTGTCAGCTTTTGATGCGAAACTCAGGTCAAGTCTGAGTTTCACATCAAAAAGTCTTTGTCAAGCTTTGTTAGCTTTTGATGTGAAACTCAGAGGCAACCTGAGTTTCACATCAAAAGTCTTTGTCGAGCTTTGTCAGTTCTTGATGTGAAACTCAAGTCACCTCTGAGTTTCACATCAAATTGACTTCTTACTGCATTACATGTCAACCTCAGACTAGGTGTGAGTTTTGCTGGTTTTAACATACTTGGTTTTGAAACTGGACATAGACTTGACTGTTGCTTGACTTGATTTTTGACTTGCTTGTTGTACAACTTGGACTTGACTCATTCGCTACTTGAGCTTTGAGTTTTGCCAGCCTTGTCCTCTAACTTGCATCCTTGCAAAACTTGCACTAGCCTCAAGTTTCACTAGACATGACCATGCTTGCTTGTCAAACACAAACATGACTTAGAAGTACTTGACTTCTGAGTTGCTTGTACAACTTGGACTTGCTTTGAGCTTTGCAAGTCTTTGTCAGCTTTGATGCAAAACCTGAGTCAACTCTGAGTTTCACATTGAAAAGTCATTATCAGGCTTTGTCAGCTTTGATGCAAAACTCAGAGCTGACCTGAGTTTTGCATCAAAAAGTCTTTGTTAGGCTTTGTCAGCTTTTGATGTGAAACTCAGACTTGACTTGAGTTTTGCATCAATGCTGGCCACACTTGACATAGACTTGACTTTTGATTCACTTGACTTTTCACTTACTTGCATGTATAACTCACACTTGACTTGAGTTTCACTAGACTTCACTAGCTTGCTTCCCAAACTTGACCTAGACTCGAGTTTTGAGTTTCGCTAGCCTTGTCTTCTGACTTGCATCCTTGCAAAACTTGCACTACCCTCAAGTTTCACTATACACAACATGCTTGGTTGTCAAACATAAACTTGACTTAGAAGTACTTGACTTTTCTGCCGTTTGCTTGTACAACGGAGACTTGCTTTGAGTTTGGCAAGTCTTTGTCAGCTTTGATGCAAAACTCAAGTCAGCTCTGAGTTTCACATCAAAAGTCTTTGTCAGCTTTGATGTGAAACTCAAGTCGACTCTGAGTTTCACATCAAATTGACTTCTTACTGCATTGCATCTCAACCTCAGACTAGACTTGAGCTTTGCTAGTTTTGACATCGAGCTTGTCAAACTCAACATAGACTTCACTAGACTCAAGTTTTGAGTTTTGCTAGCCTACTTGCTAGCCTCCAAAGCTCACACTCGCACTCCATTTGAGTTGAGCAATGTGTTGAAAGGATTCTTATTGCTGAATTAACAATAATTAATCCATATCAATATATCACTATCATTCAACTTTCATTTATCTGTCAAAAGCTTTAATAGAGCATGTCCATGCTTACTAATATAAGATGCTTACATAAGTTAGGGTTTACTAACCTCAGGGTTTCGCAAAACCCACCCCGAACTGACCTGGTTTCACTATTAGATCAAGTATCAATATATCACTGTCTTCAGGCTTTCATTTATCTTCCTTGAACTTTAATAGAGCATATCCATCCTTACTAACATAAGATGCTTCTATAAGTTTCCGCTATAGCTTACACAAGTTAGGGTTTACTAACACTAGAGGCTCGCAAAACCCAGCCCAAAGTGACCTGTTTTCCCTATTAGATTTCTCTACTGAAACTCATATTCTCTTATGCGCCAGATCTGTTTAATAACATGCTCCCTAGCAGGAAATCCATTAGAACTGTGTAACTAAGAATAGTAATTGTTACTCTCTTACCTACGCAAAACCAGCGCTCCCAACCCCTCTAGCACCGATGCTACGGCCAAGAGATATGCAGCTTTAGGGGCATAATGTTCGACGTGCGGTTTCTCATCGAGGTTGCAGCTGCATGGTGGGGACTCACTTAAATACTTTGCAATAAACAGTACACAGTCTAATGCCGTGCAATATTCCAATTCGTATTGATCCTCATCGCCTTCGTATCCGATGACACAATCCAAAATACTAATATCGTGGCCGAGAGCCTGAAGAGCCAAAATACGTTCAATCCCTTTATTCTTGTCACATTTATTCGTATTGGGTTGTGGCACACAGAAGACATTCCATGCAAAGTATATTGGAATGTCACACCCTTTCACATGTTCAAATATGAACAGTGTATTGACGTTATTGACATTCCTAATCGGACGGCCAATTTGAGCTCCGAGCGATAGGAAGTAGTGAAGGTCTTCAAGAGAATCCGATTGAACACAGTATTCTGCAGTTTCACCGACAAACGAATCGACTAGTCCATTCGGTCGTGGGAATTCAGGGTCCGGTTGCCATCCATATTGGACCAGCAGTGAGCGAATCGTCAGATCGCTATTGACAGACCTCCATTTAATGGCTCCAGAGAGGAGTGTGCCTCCTTCGTAAAACGGACTGTTTACAAGTGATCCGTGCTCGAGAAGCATACGGACAATGTCTTGGGGAGGGGATGGCATGATTTTGGAGAAGTCAGGATTGCTTATGAGGAACTCGAGCGCGGGAGAGCGTGTCCCGACTATTCCTCCTGCAGTGAATGGAATGGCGTCACTGGCTCCATGCTCAAGGAGAAGAGCCATGATCTGGTGCAAGTTCTCCGGTCGACCGAAGATGGCACCCAAGAGAACAGTTATAATAGCAGTGCGCGTGTCATTAGTATCCAACCCACGTGCGATACACCACTGGACGCCATAGAGGAGACCACTGTGTGCGCAGTACGCTATTACGCTCCAGTTCCGATTGAAGATGTGCGGCACTACACTCATGTTCTCATAAAGGAGAACAGAAATGCTTTCCTCTAGGTCTCGCCGCTTCTGTTCATATGGGAGAGCATTGGCGACCTCCACTAACGTGACTACTATATGTCTTATAAGTGGATAGTCATAGAGAAAACAAAGGCAATTGTTGTGCTTCGTACGCATATGGTAGCTGCGAAATGCAGCTGAATATTTACGGAAGACATCCATTAAGTATGGTGGGCCCCTTGCAAGGACTGAAGAGTATATGGTGAGATCTGTGTCCAATTGTATCCGGTCAGATACAAGGTATTCCTTGAGTGAGTAGTGGGACAAGGCTACCAAGGTATCCTGCCTCGTCGATCGCTCTTGTAACACCCGTACATATCTCCTGAGAATGTGACGAAAAGGGTTCTGCAGAAATCAAGGATGTCATCCGCGTCAAAACGACGGTCCGGATCAACTTCCGAAGACTCTGGTTCAAAAACTATAGCTTCAGCCAACAGATGCACACACATCGGGTGAGGTGTGAATGTTACCCATGCGAGTAATCTTGCTGTATAGAGACGATCTTTTTCTTGAACAGTAAGGAGAATCCGCTTGTACGTCTCATCCAAGGTCTCGGGAAGTGTCCTGAGCGCTTCCTTGACATCATACGGTCGACGGCACATCAGGAGGCTCTCCACCTGGCATTCAACCCACCGGAACCTTCATATCAAGCCCAGAATTAATACAGAGAGATATAGATAATCCGATGACGTATATTCCATTAGCCTTGTCAGTGAGCGTCTGCATGATTTCAGTCCTCAAGTCATCATTCCATCTCAAAAATTTCTTCTCATTCTCAACAATTTCGGTCACATAGAGCTTAATATCTTCATTCACCAACGAAGTCGTAAGACATATCTGCTCTAGTGGAAGAGTTTGAAATCCGTCCACGAGATAGGGTTCCCGTCGACTTGTCATTATAAAATTGATTTTGCATTCCGTGGATGTTGAGATGATCTGTTTTAGTGTATGTAACAGAAGCTCCCTTTCCTCCACTACTATTTCATCAAGGGCATCAATGATGATAAATGTCTGTGAAAAGCATTGGCTGAGACAGCCAATAATATCCGACAGAACAGAAATTGGAGGGCGGGACTTGTTGAATCCATAGAGGGATGTTATTCTTGGAGGAATAATGGAGATACGGCCTAAGAGTTGCAAGGCAATTTCGGAAAGGAGATTAAACGTGTTTTGCTTTCCTTTATCAGCGTATGACAGGAAAAAATAAGCCAGACCAATGCAAGGATGAAGTTCCACTTCTGCCCTGAGTTCAGCAATTATCGACCCACTAATATATATATATAAGCATTGGTGATCGCTATCATCGAGGAAAAAAATACTTACGACAGAATGGTCTTGCCACAGCCAGCTGTGAAATTAATATCAGTATTCGAGTATTAGATTGCGGAGCGGGTGTACATACGCATGCCATACAGCCAGAAGCACAGGCCTCCATCGCTTTGCCGAAATCTCGTGAAATCTCCACTTCTGAGAAACCACAGCCCAGTTCCAGGGTGGCACTTCAGACGTGCTCGGTCGAAATTCGAGTTGACGTCGATCCTGACATTGAGCCATTCCATGATCTTTTGCTTTAAGAATTCTATGACCCCATGAAGAAATATAATATACTTAATGAAATAATTTTGATCTTACCTGACTGTGTGGCTAGGGCAGCATCATGTGTGGCGAGGACAGTATTCCGAATATCGACGATATTGGTTTGGTTATCGAGCAAAGTATCTCGGATAGCGCCGACAGTGGGTTGGGTATCTGCGATGGTTGACTGGATGGCCATAATGGTAGATTGCGTATTGATAACAGTGGATTGGATAGTGGCAACGGCATTTTGTTGAGCACGCCTAGTATGAGCACGAAATTAACCCCCGACAGACGGCAAGAATCGTATAGGACATACGAATTTTTGAGGAAGAGTTCTAACTTAATGGAGGCCTTATGCCTCTCAATCAAATCAAGAATATTCTTCCGTCGTTGCTCGTTCTTCAGCGGCCATGTGAATCGGCGGAGTAATTGAATCCGTTTCGAGACCGGTGGCTGAAATTCATCGACAAATTGCTGTAACATCGTATTGCACTCCTTCAAGCATACTTCAAGCCTGGAATAGTCTTGTCCAAAGTTTCCGGTCAACGCAGCAGCCTCTCTAATAACTGCATCTAGCTCGGATATCATCCTGGTGAAGTATTGGATATCTTGCTGGAGTTCCTCGATGGCCTTCCTTTCGTCCTCCTTCGCGGAGATAATCTTTGAGAGAATCGTTCCGACCTGGCCTAGAAATCCAAGGAATCCAACGATGGCTGATGTGATGGAAAGAGGAACCATGATTAAACACTGAGCAAACGGAAGCAGGAGGAGGAGAGGAATGTGGGGCAGATTGGTGAGCCATACATTATACCAGAGCTTTTAGCGGCATCACAGCTAGTGCCAACTTGCTTCTGATAGCAGTGTGCCCCATTGACACCGCATTTGTAAGGTGGCAACAATCCACAATCTTGTCACATGGATAACAGATATAGAGTTATTGTAACGTGCTTCGTCCCATGGATACTGTTAGCTCCCACACCATATAATCGTGATATGAAATGTCTGGAGAATAGACACGTCTATCTGGCTTCTGATGCAGACGAGAACCGCTTTTGACGCTGTGTCACTGTGGCTTCTACTTGGCCTTGCTGTGGTTTCCACCTGACTTGAAAAGGACATCTCCTTTGATATGTTGGCCCCACAACCATCAGTATATGTTGGGTTCTGATTACAGCTATTTGCAAAGAGGATGACAGTTCTTGAAAAAAGATCGGCAGACTGATCATCCCCAGAGATTTGCGTCGGCCTATGACCAGCGCGGTGCGCCGAGGGCTTCTCCATGAAAATTTTCGCAGAGCTGGTCAACCGTGGGAAGGGGAGAGCTCTGAGGATGACCAGTTTGCCGCCATGCAAAGCAGAAGAGTAAAAGCCTATTTGACAGTTACAAGGTCAAAATCAACTGATGTAAGTTCTGAAGAGGATAGAAGATTAATCATTAGATAGTCACTCGCGAGATGAAGGGAAGTGTAAAGTTGCCGAGTGCTCTCTGGAGTACAGAGGCAACAGCCCTGCGAAGCATTCCCACTCTTTGATGCATCGCCACAAGAAATGTAAATTTTTGTTCGGCATGGGATTGGTAGCCGGCTTCCACACAATCGCCTGGAGCAGTGCATCAGAAGACGTTGAGACTTTGAGAAGCCTGAAAGTCTTCGAGAAAAGTGCCAAAGTGAGATTCACGTGTAGGGATGACAGTTGCTGTGTTTGGGCGCCCGCCAGGAACATTCTCTCACAATCGTTTCAGTCTTATGTTGGAATTATCGGTGGTATGCGTAATGTTGAGTCACCGTTTATGCGGAGGCATTCTTATTTGTCAGCATTACAAAAGCTCTTAGGTAATCTACTGCTGTATTTTAGAGCGTTTTAAATTTAAGGCCTTTTGCCCTCGTCTTATACCTGCAGTTTCTACATTTTACTGTCTCTCTTGTAGGATCATCTCACAATTTCATTGCCTTGTCAGGAATCGGGATTGAATTAGGCTCTCGGCTGTTGCGCTAATTCTTTGTATGTTTAGCTGATAAAACATTTTTAAATGACAAAATACCTAGTAGAATAACAACATACTCAGTTCATTGTTCATTACTAACAGAGTTTTTAACTAATCAGACCAGCGTACCCGCAAAAAAACTTTACGAAAGAACTAAGAATTTAAGTCCACGGTACAATCATTAAGGATCGTTCAAGGTCGCAAGAATATTTGAACGTAGGCAAGAAAAAAGGAGGCGTCAAGAACTACTGGCTGCTAGATATTAGAAAGATAAAGTTTAGATTTGCTAATAAGCCAAATATTCACTGATTTCTCACAATGTACTATTTGTTCTACTTGTATACGGAGGTCATCTAGACTCTTGGTCATCCCGTATGCTTTCAGAGTAGTAAGAGGGTGGTGGAGCAGCTGACGCTGGTAATCGATCTTCTGTGAAGCGATATGCGGAGGGCGGTGGAACAGTTGGGACTGGCATCACTATAAGCTCTTCCGATAAGTGATTGCCGAAGGAAGTGGGTGTTGGAACAATTAGTGTGCGGCTACGATCCTCCGCTAAGTGACTGACAATGGGGGCACGTGATGGAATCACAGGCATTAGTATACGCGCTATTGTTAAATGAACTCTGAACGGGGGATACTGTTGCACTACGTTTTTCATCAGGACTGCTCAAATCAGTATCAAGAAATGCAATAGGACGCACCAGAGATATTGGGAATAAATTGAAACCGGTTCTCTGTCGGATAGAGCCCTGAACTAACTCGTATCTCGGTTACAGGAGGACTCGTTGGTTGAGCAGCCCCGGATTTATTGTTTTTTTTGTTGCGATTGTTTGAGAGAAACGGACCTCTTACGGCTGGTTGCAATACATCTTATCACCCATAAAACAATTAATGTCACCCTTGTGACTATAACCCATTTCACTGGAAAGCTCATCTCTTGTGTATATTACCGCGAACCGCAAGGCGTCGATTTAAAGTATTGTTCCTTCTGTAAGATAAGCTTTCATTTCCTAAGTTCATGTAGACTTGGATTCACCTGAGATGTGAGCTCGGAACTTTGTCAATGAGGCCTTGCAATGAAGATGTCGTGAAACAGGGCGGAAACAGGGGAGATGCGCCACCTGTATTTATAACTCCTACAAGTGCCGAAGCCAGATAATAAAAGGTCGCGAAGCTATGGACATATTAAACGAAGAGAAACTAAAGAAGATTAGGGTGCCTTATCTGTCCAGACTGCGGCTGCATAGCACTTACAGCCGAAATCTCTATACTTGTATACAATTATAAATATACAAGTTGGGTCCTGCGCTTCGCTTCGGAAGAGTGTAAGTAAAAGGATATTGCTTTAGACGCTCCATGCTCAATAGAAAATCACGCAGAATAGAGTAAATAGAGATGGACTTAGAATCACATTCATGTCTAGTTTGGCAAATGGCATGTCAGGAAGGCTGCGCTACGGAGCGAGAGATATTTGGAACGCATATACAGTGGCGGCATATGAAAATGCACGGAATTCACACCCTGTATATCTCTTGCCAGAGAAATCAGATGGCTAGGAGTCAATAATAGGTTTTGTAACTGTCGATATTGGCTACCTTTCGAGTATATAAACCCATTGTAAATTCTCAAATTGGAGAGAGATATGAATATTTCAAGTAAACCCCAAAAATTTACTTTGCTCCAGGAATTCTTTTTATGATTTGGGAAGAAAACAGCCGTATACTTTCACATTCCCGGTACAAATCTGTATTTTTACTTGAACCCTGTTGGAACAACTTCAAATATGGGACTATACACATACCTACCCGCTTGTCAATGATCAATGATAAATATGAATTTTTTCATTCCAGCCTTGCGTTTTCCTGGATGGATATCTTTTGGTGTCCTATTTTTCCCCTTTATATATCCTATGGGTGCAACGTTAGTCATAATCAGAATTTAGAAATTAAAAATAAGGCCTAGAGCTGTCTGTGTTTCGAGATGTACGCCTTTCTGAATTCAAGAGTCCCGTGAGCTGAAAGAAGTAGAAGTTTGGAATTAAGTTCTGTTTAGGATCGTTAAGTATGCATTCTTGAATTGATACTTGAAATATTGGTCAAGAAGTGCGACAGCACCATGAACTTTAGTCTGGTAAGAAGTCTTCTAGCTTTCTATCTCTAAGGATACCTAGGCTTCGGGCTCTACCTATTGGTGAAGCCAAATAGAGCTGAAGAAACAAAACAAATTTCACAGTCTCGCCTCACAATCACCCATATAAGCAAATATTCAATCAAGAATTTCTATAGCCCGGGGGAGTTACATAACTTAAATGAAAGCACATATTTTTGGCTGATTTTCTTATATGTTGTAGCCCTGATGATTTAATGAAGATTGAGCCTTGTTTGAAGAAAAACGGCAGATCAGTTTTTGAGATATTAAATTGGCAAGTTTATTGTGTTGGGAGGAAACAATGAACAAATGGTATTTGTTTAATACATATCAAAGTTCAATACAATTCTAATTGACTATGAAAGATAACTTGCAGATGATACAGTGGGTGTATAAGGTGTCAGTTTCAGATATTAGGATGAAAGACTGTATTGATATTATTGATTGGGATTGATTACAATATATTAACTAGACATCTTCACTATGCTCACTGCTGTAATCAGATTGTTTCTCACTGTGATCCTGCGCCTGCTCCTGGATGAGATCTGCCTGAGGCTCATCATTATCCTCCTCAATATGTTCTGGTTGTATTTCTAGATTTTCATTAGCACTGCTCCCCTGGCTCTTTCACATTTCTTGTGGTGGTTTTCTTTTATTATTGTGGTTTGCTGAACATCTATGCTGTCTTTGAGCTTGTTGGCTATTACCCTTAATATGTTTAACAGCTTCATTGAAAGATATATTGAGGTTATCTGCTAGGAGAACAGCTTCAATACAGGCATGGGTTGCTATGGCTCTTGGATGAGGTATATTGGTATTCTTTTTGGGAGGGCCAACACCATGAATCTTCTACACTTTAGCCTTGACAATAAAGCTGGGTCCTCCTTTCTCTGGATGGTACTTCCATGGTTGGCTATTGACACCTGTTTTCTTTTTGTTTGGGAGACATTCTATAGCCTGGGGGAGTTACATAACTATCTCGGGCTGATTTTCTTATATGTTGTAGCCCTGCATATTTCGTGAAGATTAAGCCATGTTTGAGAAAAAACGGCGGACCGGTTCTCGAGATATAAAATCTGCAAGTTTATTGTATTGGGAGGAGAAGACGAAAAAGTGGTATTTGTTTAATACTTATCAAAGTTCAATATGATCCTAACTGACCATGGGTAATATTTTGGAGTGATATAGTGGGTGTATAAAGTGTTAATTTCAGATATTCAGAAAGGAGACTGTAGTGATATTATTAGTTAAATTGATTACAATATACTAACTAGAGATCTTCACTATCTTCACTATCTTCACTCTCAATGTTAAAGTAATCAGAGTCTTCTTCACTGTGATCCTGCTCCTGCTCCTGAATGGGATCTCCATTCACCTCTTCACTATCCTCTTCCAACTGTTCTGGTTGTATTTCTTGATTTTCATTGGCACTGCTCACCTGGCTCCTTTGGATTTTTTGTGGTTTTCTTTTATTCTTGTGCTTTGCTGAACATCTATCCTGTTTTTGAACTTGGTGGTTATTACCCTTGATATGTTTAACAGCATCATTGAAAGAGATGTTGAGGTTATCTGCAAGGAGAAGAGCTTCAATCCTGGTGTGGGTTGCTATGGCTCTTGGACGAGGTATATTGGTATTCTTTTTAGGAGGGCCAATACCACGAATCTTGTAAGCTTTAGCATTGACAATAAAGCTGGGACCCCCTTTCTCTGGATGATACCTCCATGACTGGCTATTGATACCTGTTTTTTTGTCTGTAAGACATTCAAGGAGATCAAATGCAGCTTGAAGACCATCTTGAAGATAAAGGATGTCATGTTCAGACTTATTGGTAAGAAAGGTATGATAATCCTTAAAATAACCTATCCCCTTCAGAATGTGCCATACAGAACTTGTTAGAAACTCTGCTTCAAGTGGAGGAAAGAAAGATTTGAATCTCTCTCCAAATGAAAGTTGCTTGGGACCATCTGGTAAGCCTTTCTAATGGGATTTGTGAGGTAGGAAAGCTGGAGCATGGAATGTGTACTGGATCTGCTTGACAGTCCAAGAGTTAAGGATGTCCTCCCAATTCTCTGGTTGTGGATAGTTTTGTACTATATGAAAGTCACACTTCTTTAACACCATGAGGCATACTGTTTTAGTAAGAAGGATAAAAAAAGAATGTCAGGTGCAGATTTTGGTAAAATCTGTGTTGGTTCCACATCTCATAATTTTTGTGGATTACTTCAGAATTTTGTGAATTTTTTACAATTGTTTTATGCTGAGAATATAGCTTGACAGTCACACTTCTTCCATACCATGAGGTGGACTAATCTTAGCAAGGAGCACAAAATAAGTGTCAATTGTGAGGTCTGGTAAATCCATGTTAAATCCTTGTCTGATAATTTTCCAGAATATTAACTGAATTTTCGTGATTTTTACTGATTTTCATGATTTTTACTGAAATTTCAGGATTTTCACTGAATTTTCCTGAATTTTACTGAATTTTCCGGATTTTGGCTGAATTTCCGGATTTTAGCTGAATTTCCTGATTTTTACTGAATTTCCTGATTTTTACTGAATTTTCCTGATTTTAACTGAATTTCCTGATTTTTACTGAATTTTCCTGATTTTAACTGAATTTTCCTGAATTTTTGAATTTTTTCAGATTTTTACAATTTCTCTAGGCTGTGAATGTGGCAAGGAGGAGTACTATTATTAGCAAAGTGTGTAAAAATACATCCAATTCCACAGTTAGGTGTGAGTAATATTTTTATGATTTTTGATGTTTTTAAATTAACTTTTTTTAAGCCCTTTGCCCAAGAATTTATATTTTAAGCTTAGATGTCAGGGCATTTCAACTCAGCTTTAAACTTGCTGTGCTTCTTTCACTTCTTGCCTCTTACCACCACCATCTCTGGTTCCCTCTCCCTCTCCAGCCCTATTCACATCTTTTTTCCTTTATTCAATGCCTGTGAGTGACTATATTCCTATTTGCGATGTTTTTCTTTGTTTTTTCCTTTCCTTCTCTTTCATTCCCATCCCATATTTTTGTCCCCTTTATTCTACTATCTCATCTGTGTTTGTTTGGAAGATGTGGGGAACACTGGAAACCAGATGACTCTGGAACCAGAAGCATGGGCAGCCATCTGTGTGTGCAATCCCTCTTTCACTCATTCCTCTGTGATCTGTGTTTGTTTGGAAGATGTGGGGAGCACTGGAAACCGGATGACTCTGGAGCCAGAAGCATGGGCAGCTGTCTGTGTGTGCAATCCCTCTTTCACTCATTCCTCTGTGATCTGTGTTTGTTTGGAGGATGTGGGGAGCACTGGAAACCAGATGACTCTGGAGCCAGAAGCATGGGCAGTCGTCTGTGTTTGTTTGGAGGATGTGGAGAGCACTGGAAACCAGATGACTCTGGAGCCAGAAGCATGAGAAGTTGTCTGTGTGTTCTTCCTCTTTCATCCATTCCATTATTATCTGCTCTTGTGTTTGTCTGGAAGTTACAATGAGTGAGTAAGATTATGAATGAGCACATTGTATTCAGAATTCAATTCTGAAGGTGTATGTAATATATGTTCTTTTGAATTAGTTAGAGATGTTAATATGAGATGATGATAGTACAATTTTCGACAAATAAGTGAGATTCTTATGCTGGGGAGGATGGAGCTCCTGACTGCACTCAGAACTCCATTGAGTTGTAAAGATGGTCTCAGAAAGTGTGAAATGACCAACCACCCATACTGGGAAGATCCCACCTTTAGTCTGTGCTGAAGATGCTCTCAATTTATAATGTACATCTATATACTTTGACCTGGAGGTCCCTGGCAGATGGATCTGGAGCAATATGACTCCAAGATTCCACACGAACTAACTGTCAACTTGGCACCTACTCTTAAAAAATTCCCCCACTTCAGAAGGATACAGGATGGCATGTCTTAGGGGATGTCATTACAGTGGAGAAGAAGGTACAGGAGTACATTGGATGGAATGCAGTTTCAGCTCCTCGTAGAATCCTGATACGAGGGGGCTTTAGTGTCCATCAGAGGTAAATCGATATGAAACAATGACGCATGGTCAATCCTTAACTTTTTCCAACGACTCCTGACATTTTGAATCGGAATTCTTTGCACTTCACCTTCACACGATCGAGTGGACATAAAGCCATCAGCGTGCAGACGAAGAGACTAATGGTTCTGTCAGCTACGACGCAAACTATATCATCAATATACTCACATTAGCACTGAGTGTGGCATCGACCGAAGAGTTCACCTTCCATTGTAAAGCCGTCTGAGCGAGCTTTGAATCATACCTTCCACAGTTGCTTAGCACCCTTCTCAAATGTCTATAGTTGTGGATTAATCTCTGTTAAAATGTTCGAAATGATACTATGCTTACTATTTCTAGATACCCAGCAGCAGGCATGATAGGTTGTCTACGAATCACGTGCTCTGCGATATCGGGATGCGTTTGAGAGTTGATGAGGAGGTCATAACGATGTCACAAGAATTGAAAGTGGCATATCAGGCAGTGTCAGGCCTGGCCAGGTCGTCAGGTAGGGCATAAGTCAGTCAGCCTGACAGACTTTAAAGCTTCCGGCTGGCTAGGCTCACCAGGTTGGCCAGGCTCACCAGGCTAGCCAAACTTGCCAGGTTAGCCAAACTTGCCAGGCCTTGTCAGGTACCCACAATAAAAAAGAAAAAAATTATTGAACATCTAATTCCTTTTTTA
>KN837077.1:264572-274631 GCA_000827215.1 Sphaerobolus stellatus SS14
GCTGCCGGCACCTTCTCCCTCCAATAAAGCAGCATTAGCCTCAGAGAAATGAACAGGTTGGACGGCATTTTCCCAGAAATACTCAGGCGTGAAGGAACCTTCGAATTTGAGTCCCATGAAAGTGGAATAGGTAGTGACTTGCGGAGTATGATCCCCAGCATAATTCTTAAAGATTACGTTCATCTCCGCAAGGTACTGCTCTTCACAGACACGCATACACTTGGAGTGAGCCGGAACCTTTGTCCGTAATACGGCTGCAAACAAGCCACGTGATTTGGCAAGGTTCATGGCTTCTTCACCGAGAACCTGTTCGCCAGAGAGAGTATAGGCTGCAGGAGCGTTGTAGCAGCCAAGTTCCAGGGTCCGTCCTGCGGCATGGGGCTGTGCGAGCATGGTAGTAATAATATCATTCGTCTCATCCGGATTTGAATGCAAAGCCGCCATTGTACCGCCGTCCTTCTCGACCAAAGTCATAACGTCTCCACGCTTAATCGCAATTTCCAGAGCCATTTCCTGTGAGCCAGCACCGGAAGTGTATAACAGGGCAGTTTCACCTGCAGAGTGCCCGATCAGAATGTTGGGGTGGACGTTGAAGCTCGCAAGGAGGTCGAAAAACGCCATCTGGACGATTGCGATGGAAGGCAGAATGACGGAGATGGGCCAGGTGCTGCCGAGAGAGCCTTTATTGTTAACATCGTTGAATAGTCCTGTTTCCTTCAGAAGAAATTGGCCAAAGATCGATTCATAAAAGGCATCCATGTGGTTGATGCTAGCCTTGAAGACAGGGTATTGTTGGTAGAGTTCGCGACCCACTATCAAATAATAAGTAAAAAAAATAGATAACGAGATAAAACGGTAACATATACGTACTGTTCCAATGTTGTGGTCCTTGTCCCGAGAAAACAAATACCACGGGTGCTTTGGCCCGAGGAGCAGTTACCAAGTCAGGGAACTTGAGCGGACCTGCTTGCTCAGGAATCCATACTCCATATGATCTCCACGTCATTCCCTTCGATCTCCTGCTGGAAATAGTGGCCATGTGTGCTAGCTTCTCCTTTTCCGTCTGCTTCTCTAGCATTGCGACGACGTCTTCCACTACGGCAGCTGAACTACGAGGGGACAAGCCTCCTGCGACGAATAGGACCGGGTGCTGTGAAGCAGTCGAGATAGCTTCTGGCTGCGAGCGACGAGGAGGACCATGAATCAAGACATGCCGGATGAGCCCACCAATACCGGAGCTAGTTATTGAAACTAATCTGAACTTCGAGAAGTAATGGGTGTAGGTTCTGTGATGGGACTGACGCGATATTGGTCCCAATGTATAGCTGGGTTGGGTGTCTTCAGATTAACGTTCGACGGGATTATACCAGTTTGGAAAGTCATGCAGACTTTGCATAGCGAGGCGAGGAAAGAGGTTATTTCGAGATGACTATTAGAATATTATCAAGAGAAATGACATCCAGAGGGGGAAGGGTCACGTACCCGAGGTTTCCCTTCACGCTTCCAACTAGAATTTCTCCGTCTCGCTTGAATTGTTCTCCAGCCCAGTTGGCTTCAGTTGGATCTCCGGCTGCGGTTCCTAAACAGTGTATATAGGCTTTCAATATCCAGCGAAAGCCTAACCGTACCAGTTGCATGTAGTTCGAGGAAATCAGCCTCAGAAGGTGACTGTCCAGTACCTTCGTATGCCCGCTCCATTGCGTTAATCTGTGCCTCTGCGACAGGTGCATTTACTGGTGCTGCACCGCCAGAAGAATTAATGCCGGTTCCTAAGACCTGTCAAATTTGTTAATAACTAATTGAGAAGTCATTGGAAAAGCACGTACACAGGCTTAGATATTGTCGTCATCGCGAATTGCAGCGTTCAATGGTTTAAGGACCACTACACATTCACCCTCACCGCGTCCGAAACTGCGTTATTTTAGCAAAGGGAGTTGATAGAAGATCGGAAACCTTACGCGTTTGCGGAAGCATCGAATGACTTGCACTTTCTATCCGGAGATAACAAGGACCCTATGCTATACTGTATCCAATCGACCAAACTATCGTGATGAGAGTCAATAAAATGTTCATTTTAATTTTGAATCACGCACTGATGGTTTAATTGAGAACCTCCTATTAGCACTGTTTCACGGTCTTCAGCTCGAAACGCTTGAACGGCCAGATGTAAGGCGCTAACAGTGGAGCTACACGCAGTATCTGTGAGGAGTGATGGGCCAACGAGGTCTAAATGATACGAAACCTTGTTGGCAATGGAGTAAGGATACCCTGCGAAGGTCCCTCGTGCTTCATAAACATCCTACAAAAATAGGTGTTAACGCTAGCATGTCCGTGCACGAGCGGAATTACGAACGGGGTCGGCAATGGACTGAATGTCGAAAGCAACCCCAGACATGTAACATCCGACGTTGGTTCCACGGTATTCGATTCCTGCGTCGAGGAGGAACAGTAAGGAATGTTCAACGAGCTTGCGGGTGCTCAGGGCCATCGCTCTTGCGTCTGCCGCTGTAATACCAAACTCAACATGCTCGAATTGGTAAAGGTTTTTCAAAAATGAACCCTTCTGAGTAATAATTTGTCCTAAATTATGACCTTTCCATCTATCAATACCACGTTAGCTGGAAGCTATGACATCATCCGTGAGCTTACGCACCGATGTTGAATCGTTCTGGGAGTACATTTTCGTACGATTATCCTTTGTTTAGGAGAAATTCGAAAAATTCCCTGTAGTCGTAGTTCTTAGTGCTCAAAGTTCCGCTGGGTAGTTCAGCAGAAATCCCAATCTAACAGAGGAAGCAGCGGATGAGGCGTACGTCATGAAAAGGGATGTATGGCTTACAATGGCAATAGGTTGCCTTGTCGTTGAAGACATATCCACGTCAATGGAATGGGCTTGCAAGCTTCGTTTCGAGGAGCTTGGCTTCGATCTGGGCTTACAAGATATCACACTCCGAACAACCTATTGTTTACACCGCCACGCGCTAGAATGTCATGCTGTAAGTATTCCCAGAATTACTATTATCAAAAGATAGTCCATTGATTTGTAGAAGTTCAAGAAGTAGATGGGGCTCGCCACTCAAGTTGAGCAGATGAAAAAAGCCCGAGGCGTTAAACGCTGGATCCGATGCTTTGGCGCATGAAGTTATAATCCTAGCCCTAACCTTGAAGCCTTATTGTAGCTAGCTGTATCCCTATACGGCCCAGGCAGAGCCATTCTTGAAACGTCGTCCCCAATCACAGATATATGCTCACACTACTTCCTGTAGGTTAACACCTTTAGCTTAACTTTACTCAATGCGTGTCAGAAATTCGTACGAATTAGGAAGATATGGAGCGGTTTATTGATCCGGTCCTCTGGACTTAAAGCAGCGGAAGCCTTCAACCGAAATCAGTATACTCATTGGCTAGAAATATTTCTGGCTGGCGGCGTGGCACCTCAAAACTGTCATAGCATTCTGTTTAAAGCTGTCGCGAAGGGCCCTCCAAATACAATCTAACATTCGCGAGCCAGGTAAATTCTTCCCCTGTTCTATTTGGGCCTATGGAAGCATCATCATGCGTGATAAGTGAATGGTGATGGCGTGGCGTCTCACTTAGTAAGGGCTCGCCACGCATGGGGCGCTCTGGGTCTCGGCAGGGAAGCGTGCCACTGGCGAAGTTACTGCAAATCGACCTCCTCTCAAGTGGCTTCATTGGATAAAGATCTTTTCACAGTTTCAAGTGGGCGAATATTGCGACCGACATGAATATTTCCAGTAACTTAGCCTGACACGACGATCGGAGAATGCTAGTTAGAGAATATCAATTTATGTGCATACATTTGTTACATAAATAAGGTACACCGATCAACAATCCGTAGAACAGTTTAAAACCTGGGATTTTAGCAATTCAAACTTTGGTTCCGCTAATAATACGATTTTCTCCCCAGTTTGAGTTCGATTGCCGTGAAAAGGGACTCTTAGTTTAGGCCATTCCCAGAATAATATCAGCTGCCTTCTCAGCAATACCATATGCGATGGCTAAAAAGAAAGATGTACATTGAATACGTAAATGATAATGAATGACGGTTGACGTACTTTGAGTGTGAATCGACAATTGGAGGGGAATAATGGAGATGTAGACAACGCGGATGTTGGAGGTACCGTATAACCCCAATTTAGGGTCGACAACGCCACCATATTTCTTGGGAAGCATGGGCAGAGTACCGGAAGTCTCTATAATGATGTAGTTAGTCCTTTGACCTCTGGACGAAAGGGAAAAGAAAAGTACGTACGCCACACAGTGCAGAGATTATCCTTGATGTGCTCTGAGAGAGAAGGAATGCTCTTTAAAAATGTATCGAGCAGTAGTGGATCATACATACTAATAATATCCGCCTCAGTCTCAACGTTAAGTCCTGGATTAGCTTCACGAGACACAACCTTCTTGAACGGTTCGTGGTTGGCAAGATCCCTGCCGAATTTGAAGGCTTTAACCATAATATCTAAGTCGATTTGGTGGTCGAAGAGGTTGGCATCGAGAGCAGGATATGTGGTGAGGTCCTTTGAGGTAATGTGCGCCGTGCCACGAGAGAAGGGGTTGCTCAAGACGAACACAAGCGAGATGTAGCACTTGCCAGCTTCAGCCTTGTCTGATTATAATATAAAGGTTAAAGATGCAATAAGAATATAAATTCCAATATACTCACTAATCCATCCCGTCAGAACGGGGTTGACAATGATCTCGAAAAAGGGCATGTCAGGGCTCTTAAGCCTCGCCATCTGGATGCCGTATTGCTTCTTGAGTGCAGCGGACTTCGGAGGGTTTTCTTTCGAAGCCTCTTCGTGTTTCGCGATGATGTCTTTTGCTTTGTCGGTGACGTGTTGAAGGGAGAGGAAGCTGACGCCCGAAACAACGTTGGCGAGGAGACTACGTTTCTGGGAGAAGCTGAAAGCACATTGATTATTGACATGTCGTGGAAAAATGAGAGGGATAGACGTACTATGCACCCAATTCTTGCTGAGGAAACTCCGGGTCTCCGAGCTTGTTCAACGAGTTGATTCCACTCTCATAATTATTTTAAAAATGAAACATAATCAATACGGGGAGACTTACCCCAAGAAACACTGATGTCGGCTGCCTGGTTCTGCATGTTGGTAGCTACGCTCGGAAGGTCGACTTTTAGGTCGATACCGAGAGGCTTAAGAACCTTAGGGTCACCGATGCCGCTGAGTTCGAGAATCTGTGGGAAGTTGAGTGCACTGAAAAATGTACGACATGGGCTCATAATCATTCTTGATTAATTAAAGACAGAACGTACCCAGCGGAGACAATGACCTCTTTGTCAGCACCGACAGTGTACGTTGCGTCTCCGTGCGTGAATTCAACACCCGTGGCAGTCACAGAGTCGGACTTCGCACTGTCGATAAGGATCGTGATGACATAAGACTTGACCAGAATAGACAGGTTTGGCCTATCGAGATGCGGGAGGACGTAACATTTGAAAGCAGAACTACGAGCAAGGGTGTTGGGGTTGGTAGTCGTTGCGCAAGTCCAAGTCCCAGAGTATTTCCCGTTAATCTGAATGAGAAACAATGGTTTTCATTAGAGAATATATACTTGGGGGAAGACATACGAGATCATCGACTAAGGAAATCCCTTGAATCTGCATAGTCTAGAGTGGATATATGACTTCAGCATCCTGTTCGACCACGATCGTAAACTAAACGAATCTCACGAATAATGGGCTCAGCATTGGAAGAGCTCTCCGAGTAGGAAACATCAATAGGTCCTACGGCGGACGGGAATAAATACATAGTTTATTTTCTCAAAACACGGCTGTGCACTCACCAGCCTTGCCATACCAAGAGGGGTCCACCTGCAATTTATCGCGCTTAATGATGCCCTCAGGGGGAGTGTGGAAACTAGTTGAGATGATTAACACGGAGATTATTGTCAATGTCGAGTGAGCGTACTTTACAGCTTTGTGAATGTAAGGAATGAAGTTTTCGTGGTTCCAGCCCTTGTTCCCAAGCTTTTCCAAAGCTAAGTGATACTCAGACTATCAATTTATGCGTTTGGGACGGAAAAATTACCATCGATTTCGTCTTTCCCGCGCCGATTCCACATCATGAATTTCGTGTTTGAGCTGCCTCCGAGACCCTTGCCACTACATTGATAATATCAGGAACAATACTCATTCGGGTGATTTTCTACAGCACATCAGGAAACAGGTCAAAGTTCGGCTAGAACTATATGGTCTATATACCGACCATAGCGCGTGTACCGTAACAAGCGAACACGTCGTATCGTACTATCCATATCACAGTCTAGCAGCGGCCTTGCCGACATAGCTCGACGTAGCGAGCAGTCTCCTGGAGTCCCATCTAGCTCCTCATATCTCCCATAGGTGAGTCTAGGGGCATCAATCGGTCGTCGGATAGCATATAATTATAATGATTATATTTCGATATGAGCACATTCAATCAGGATAATTCAGGTCATAAAGTATATTCAAGCTGTAGTCTAAGTACTTGTACAAGTCTAAGGTAATATGCGGTCTAACTCAACCAAATAGAGCTAAACTAGCATAATAATGGTGAAGGCCTGTCATACTGACTAACGCTACCACCCATAAGGGACACGCTAATATAAGAATTGTGTTAGTATTAAGCCGAAGAGCATGAAAATTGGAATCTCACTATATGACTGGAACGAACATTTTGCCGTCATATTTCTCCTCTGTGCAATTATAACAATGGTATATCTTATCACACCTAAGACTAACTGAACTCTGCTTTATTAGAGTAAGGTAGTACAAGGTAGGTGTAGGTAAAAAGATATATGCCGGCGCCTAATGCGCCGGCTTGCTAAATACAGCCGGTTGTGGACACATATGGTGTCCACACTAATAATAGCTACATCTATGATGTAGCATATATAACTAATATATATTAGTTATTAATTATATACAATAATAATTATGTATATACGAGTAATTACTGATATAACAGACTATATCTGTTACATCCTGTAACGGCGTGACCTCAATGTCACTTGGTTCGCGCTTTGATATCAGACTCACGGTCATTGGCTCTTCGCGTAAACAGAATTCATGTGATTAACGGCTCTTTCTCGGAAGCGAAAGCTTTACTTTCCTTAATCATATGTATTACTTATGTCTCTCGGAAGCGAAAGCATTACTTTCCTTCCAATTATGAATATATGATTTATACTTATGGTAACTAATGACTCGGAGTCCTTCTTTACTTACTAACACTTTGGCTATGTATGACTCGAGAGGAAGTGACTAAGCAGTGTAGAAGTAGTATAAAAGGACCCGTTTTGTATGTAGATACTCAGCTTTCTCGAATACGAGACTTTACACCCACTCTACTGGTTTAAATATCTCTATTTAAGAAACTCTAACGAGGGACTTAGCTTTACAACAAGCCTAACCCTTACATTTTTTGAGTGTTTTTCTTTTCTCGTATATAATCATTTAAAACCCTTGCATTTGGACTGATCACCCATTTGTTTAAACATATCTATTTTTCTAGCTAGCTATGGAATTCAATTACCCCGTTTCTACCACTCGTCGTGGCACTGTAAGGCCTCAGGTTTCGATCTGGGAGCTAAAACAACAGCAACGACGAAAAGAGCGAGAACAATTGAAGAAAGAGGTGAGTTCTTCGTCACCATCTATTGTTACTGACGTCGTCTCTACAGGAATTAGTCCTGCCACCGATGGGCACCTTGCTGAAGGTGTACAGCCTTCGAGATTGGCTTTCGCTGGTGAACAGACCGAGCCTTCTGTCTCCCAGATCCCTTATGCGCACGCTGGCGAACAGACTCAACAGTCTGTCTCCCACTTCGACTCCAGCTTACCTACTGGAAGGCCGACTCAACAGTCGGCTCCTCAAGACCAAGAATTTGCGCTTGTTGGCGAACAAATTCAACATCCCGTATCCCACTTGGATATGAACACAAGCGAAGAGGTCTCATACTCGTTATCACCCGCCGTCTTCAGACCTTCGAAGAAGACTTTTAAGTCTAGGACCTCTGGTATAGTAAATACAGATGTTAGCCTGGGGAATAAGTTTTTTCCATCTTGGTTTAGTGATAACTCGAACAATGACATCGAAATTGATAATATATCCGAAGCATCACTTATCAGTATCATCCAGAACCCACAGATAAACGCGAAGTATGCTTACAATATTCTTAAAAGACAACGTCATGAAAGACAGCAACAGCTGCATATTCATGCTGTCATTGTTGAATTAGAAACTGAGAAGCCGGTTACTTCAGGAGGGATTATTATTAATGACACACCTGCAAAAGGAAAGGAACGAATGGAGGGCGAGAGGCCCAATCCATCATTTTTCGAGGTTAAGCCCGAGGCTCGGGATACTACATTGCCTAAAGTTGGAGAGTCTAGTCCTAAGAAGAAGCAGAAAAGTCGAAAGGGATCAAAGACTATTACGCACCGCTTCAGATGCGAGAAATCACAGATCCCATCAGGAACTTATTTCGCAACTCAAGGCGGGGACAATAACTCACCACCGTCTTCACCTTCAAACTTCAATTTTTCCTCATCCTCCAGCGAGAGTAATGTCTCTAATGAGAGATTTCTGGGACGTCATACTACTCCACTTGCGCCTCCTAGTTCCCTGTCTGCTGGCGATTCTAGTTCTGACAGTGGAAACTCTGGAAACAATGGCGGTGGTGATGGTTCTGGAGGAAGTTCCAGCAGTTCACATTCGAGTTCTAGTCCTGGTAGCTCCAGTAGTAATAATGGAAAGAAAAGGAAGAAGAAGGCTACCTCACCTTCATCGGAAAGACACCGAAAGAAACACCGTAACGATTCTAAAGAAAAGGCTAGAAAAGAGCGAAAGCTATTAGCAGGATTAAAGGTCAGGTCACCTCCAACATACTCTGGAGAAGTTAACTTGGAGAAATTTGACCAATGGACCTTTGCTTATGATAATTGGGTCGAGATGCACGCCTTGAATACGAAATGGTCGGTTTGGTTGTTAGTAAATTTCCTGAGTGGAAAAGCTGCGACATTCTATATGCGCCATGTAGCATTGAATAAACATCAATGGACTAGAAAGCAAGTCTATGACGGTTTATTTAATTATTGTTTCCCACACGATTTCAAGATAGAATTGAGACAGAAACTCACTAATTACTACCAGGGAAGAATGCTGTTCATTGATTTTGCAAGAGAAGTCGAAAACCTAGCAGGGAAATTCCCTGATGTATCGAAATGGCAGCGGATTCAGATCATCTGGAGGGGAGCTCAGCAGTACTTACGGTTAAAGTGGCTAGAACATGGGCTGAACCCTGAGAAAGTCAAGTGGCGTGAATTAATCGCTTGGGGAACAAATATTGAAGCAGCTCAACTTCAAAAAGAACGTGAATTGCGGAAACCAAGAAACGGAGGGTGTGACTCACTTTTTAGAAATACAAAACCTCGATATGACCGACAGCCAGGTAGTAGCCAACCATTTAAATCAGGGAGCTCAACTCCAAATCGATCCAGCAACCAATGGACATCCTCAGAGGTTAAGGCTGAACGTAATGACTTTAAAAACCGGTCTGGACGAAGGGATGAAGGAAAACGACTCACTAGGCAGGAAATGAATGAATTAAGGGCCGAGGGACGCTGCTTCAACTGCCGGAAGGAAGGCCATGAGTCCAGGAACTGTCCAGACAGAAGATCGGCACCTGCACCTCGTACTTCGAAAGTTTCTTCAAGTTCTGTTCGCTTTGCAAAGCTGGAAAAATTAGCAGAGCAAAAACGGGAAGCAGACATCAAGATATTTGGCGTTCGGATCGCAGAAAATCAGCAAGATGAATTTTTCAAAGTTCAAGATAGTATTTACCTCGTCTGGTTGAAGCGCCAGCTAGAAGACTTATATGGACCGGAGGGTGCAATTATAGCTGGTCAAAATCCAGCAGAACAGTTCAAGGTTATCTCTAGACAAAAGAATTATGTGTTATCTGATTCATTATGGCCAGGGGAACCACTTATCTTGCCTAAGATGTACGTAATCGAAGCTGGCTTTAATTTAC
>KN837077.1:284522-307225 GCA_000827215.1 Sphaerobolus stellatus SS14
TTTCCTTGTCCGATGTATCCTCCAACCCCAAAGTTGGATCCATCAATCACCACCCAAATATCCAGTGGTGAGTTCCAATCAAGCGCCTTCAGAATGAGGTGCTTGGTAGCCATGTGCTTTATACTCTTAAAGCACTTATCCAGAAATGGAGTCCACTCAAATGGACGATTATTTCTGTTTATACCAGTCAATGGGCTGTTATATGCTGAAATATCTGGTAAGAACAATGCCAGATAATTGCATAATCCTACAAATCACAGGATTTCATTGTAGCTTCTTGGAGTTCTCCAGCTACGCAGACGATACAGTTTATCTGTATCTGCATAAATACCTTGATCATCGATGATATGATCAAGGCAATCCATCCTCTCCAAGTACAAATCAACCTTAGTTTACTCAGGTATAAGTGATTTACACACAATAAAGTGAACACTTGACTCAAGTGTTCCTCATGTTCTTCTATTGAAATAGAGAACACAAAAATATCATCCAGATAAACATGGATGAACTGACCAACTTGTTTGATGAATATCATAGTCATCAAATGCTGGAATGTAGATGGTGCATTACAATCACCCATCTGCATGACAAGACTTTCATAAGTCCCAAAAATTGTGGAGAAAGCAGACTTGTCTACATCTCTATCCACAATATGTATCTGTTCATACACTTCAGTTAGATCAATCTTGGATCTAACCTGAGATCTGGCCACATCATTTCTGATCATGTCTTGGTCAGGAAAAGGAGTTACATCCTTTACTGTGTTTTCATTCTGCAAACACTTGTCAAACACAGTTCTCAGCTTGCCTGTCTTTTTAGGAAGACAGAGCATAGGTACAGCCTGTTGTGTAGACATCTGTATCCACCATCCAGCTGTAACATATTGATTGACTTTATCAATCAATTGTTCCTTAAGTGCTTCAGGACATCTAGGGGTCCTATAACAAATTACTTTCAATGGATCAATTAACTTGATCTCATGATTTACCTCCCTAAATGGAGGTAACTCCAAAGGGATATCTCCAAAGATATCCGCATAACTGTCCTGCCATGCTTCTCTCAAGGCAGGAATATCACTTGTAGTAAGTGATATTTTACTCTGAACACCATAAAAATGCTGTTCATTTCTCCTACTTCCTCGTTTGCTGCTGCCATAGGTAGCAACAGCTGATGGTGAGACTATTGGTAATGTTTTACTAGTCTCACCCTCCTGGCTTCATTTCGAAGTGGGAGTAGGAAGAGCCTTAGGCTTTTCCTGTCACAGACAATCCTCATTTTCATCTGCCTCAGTTGGCGTCAAACTGCCAAACCGGTTGGGAGATTTGAGTTTCCCCATGTGAACACAATTGTTCTTGAAATCCAATAGGATTTCAAACCGACACAAGAACAGAGTTCCTAAAATAACATCGTAGTAATCAACATTGGCAATGTCAAAATACTCATCATACTTCTCTTTACTGAGAAGTATTTTGGTAATAAGTCCATACTGAAGAGTAGACTTACTTCCCACACAAGCCAATTGCAGAATAACTGGCTTCTCCAATTCAAACTTTGGAAGTTTGTTGGCCCTGATGAAATCACTGGATATCATGATTCCTTCACACCCACTGTCTAAAAGGCAGTGGGCCTTTGTTCCTCCTATATCCCAAAACACAGATATAGTTTCATTCTCTTTACCTCTTGTAGGCAAAGGACAAGCCTTCTTCCTTGCTCGATGGTCATAGACAGGTTGTTCTTTGCCACCTGTCTGCAAGACCACAGAGGCAGCCTTATTACTAAGGTCGCTCCAGTACTGGGCATTGGTGTCCAGTGCCTGCATAGATTGGGAGACAGTGGTCACACTGTCTGCCTCCGAATGCAACTTATCCTTGATAGTTGCAGAAATCGTTGCCTTGATCTCTTCTCTCAAAGCATTCATGTCAATGCTTTGTGGTTCTGTTATTGAACGTCTAGAATGTTCAATTGATTCAGGGATTCCCTGAATCACTCAGTTCGCTGACAGACTAGGTCTGTCGCACGTTGTAACACTCACCGGCTCACACCGAGTGTTAGTGGGAGACACATCGTGTCTCCTTCGCATGGACTCTGTTGAGTTCACGCGCATGTGTTCAGTCACGCGTATGTCACGTGCCATTTGCACACATGATGTGTCTCTCACCCATGCTTCGGGTGTGTCATGCGCATACACCATATGCACCTCACGGCTGTGCCTCGGCTGTGAGTCCTCACCCTGCTCACCTCGAGCAGTGTGGGGAATATCCTCGGGGATATTCTGGGAGAGAGGTACCTGGGAGTACTGGTCACCAGGGAAACCGAAAACAGCTCCTTCATTCTCGGGGACATCCTACTCATGGATGCCCTGACTCAGCTGAATACCGTATTCAGCCGCTCCGTAGCCTCCATGGCTTCGGCTAGGACAATCTCGGCATTGTCCTTCAGAGTGATAAACTCTGAGTACTCCTGACGGAGTACTACGACTTCACTTCCTTTGATAAAGAAGTCGCTGCACGACTCTGATCTGTGGGTTATTCCCCATGGGGAATAACGTCCCTGAGTGGCTGTGAAAGAAGTCACTCTCAGTGGGGTATGACTGCCCCGGTGGGCAGTCCCTGAATCTCCAGCCAATCGGCTGGGGCTCAGGCCCTGATGTGCAGTGTGGGGACGCACACCTCCTCTACTAGGCGACTGCTCCCTACTGGGTGCAGTCTGTGATCCATATGCGGTCGCATGTGGATCATCCGGATGCTCTGAGGGGAGCATTCGCGGGCTCTGTTGGGGGTCAACAGAGGGAGATGGGGAATTCGACAAATCCCCCACAGTGAACCCCATAGTGGGCTCGCTGTCTTCAATATCAGCCGCAGACAGCTCTTCTGCCCGCGTTCTCCTGGGACCATGGTGGTGACTCATCGTGATCTATGTATTTATGTGTAGAACTACAAATAAATAGCGGTTTTGACTTCTAGTTCAAAATCCGTGGTACTGCTGTGCTGTCTGGCATGTTGAATACCAGATACAAATCACACAACAGGTTGTGTGATAAATATCAGAACTTTCAGCTTTTTTTGATAGTTCTAACCCATGGTACTTCCGCGCAATGTAATTGCCTGTTGAATACCAAGTACTACTGTACAACTATGTTGTCCGTTGAATACCGAACTTTCGGGAGAAAGTTAAAAAAGATATAACGATGGTATATTTTATCACACCTAAGACTAACTGAACTCTGCTTTATTAGAGTAAGGTAGTACAAGGTAGGTGTAGGTAAAAAAATATATGCCGGCGCCTAATGCGCCGGCATGCTAAATACAGCCGGTTGTGGACACATATGGTGTCCACACCAATAATAGCTACATCTATGATGTAGCGCATATAACTAATATATATTAGTTATTAATTATATACAATAATAATTATGTATATACAAGTAATTACTGATATAACAGACTATATCTGTTACAGCAATCTCTCCTCAAGCGTTGTGGATCTCGAGCAGCAGAGCAAAGAGGCGAACATAAAACAGTGCAGGTGCATTAGTACAAAGTATAGCAGAATAGCAGAGAGGTCCCGAGTGGCACAAGGTTCATGAGTGAAAGATATCCAGCAGAGTCACAGCAGTGAGCGGAGCCTCAGACAGCACAGCAAAGTGATTCAAGGTATTCAGAAGGAATAAAAAGACGTCTTGGAGGTTATTAAAGGCAGTTGTGGAAGATTAGGTGGTGATTTGGTCCTGTGCTTACCATGGCGTAGTGGTGGTCTGGGGTGCAAGTTGAAAAGCAAAGGCAAGTTGAACTACACGTGACTTGTTCGAGCAGACAAATTCGGACATCCATAGGTTAGCGATGTTTAGCCAGAGTGTAACGGTTCATATTACTCATACTCTAGCTAGTGCTAGGTAGCACATCCGCCTGCTATGAAGGCATTTAGCCGCCCATGACCACTTTCCTGATGCATACCGGCTCCAAATCACTTCCTTTCCACCCAGCTTTTTCTGAGGCATCTATACGTTACACATGTATCAGTAACAACACGTAACGATTCATATAAAATTCACTCACGGTTTTGAAATCCAGTCATATTCAGGGTTTCCCAATTGCTTAGGGAGCCTGGGGGAGAGGTCTAGACACCGGAATTGTCTAACCGATGTTAGGGTCATTGTCCCAAGCTTGACCAGCCTCGAGAACCAAAACGCTGATTTCCGGGTTCTCTGTAAGGCGTGTAGCCAATGCATTACCGGATGTCTGCCCGAACAGGGATCAGCCAACGTCAATTCATCGAGTTGTGCAAAGTAACATACACCACCGCCTGGACAAGATCAGCTCAGATGAATACAGGCTAAAGATAGGGGCCGTGTGAAGGAGACGAACCAATGATCGCATAGTTGAATTTCTTGTCCATGATAAATCTCGAACGAGTGGATATCAGCTCTTACCTTGCCCTCATACTCGTTCCCTATCTTCCAAACCGAACGGTCAATGAGTTGCTTTCTTTAGCTCGTGAGACTCAAACTTCTCACAAGCCACGATTGGATGTACCAAACAGGTCCGATAAGGCACAGCAGAGAGATCTCATCTCGGTGTATTGCGACGGGAAGGGAAGAGAGGGATGGATTCGAAGGAGGTCGAGAATACATCGCGTACGTGCATATCACCCTACTTTGACCTCGAAACAGACAACCTCATAAAAATCCAACCCCGACGACCAAACATCTAAATGAACCATTAGATAACGGAAGTAATAAGCAAGTAGGGCTTTTCCACAACACTCACCACATGGCATTGAACCAACTGTGGAATGGATGAGCCAAAAACACCCAGAGAAAAGGACAATAATTGCAATTCTTAGTCTGGACCCTTATTGTAGTGATCTGACACTCGACCTCTAGACCGATTATGACAAGAAAATATGTTCCGATGCTATCCAGACCAATCTCCATCGCTCACAAATAGTATGGCAATGACGACTGATCCTATGTCTTTGCAGACGGCAGTGGCGGCGACGAATGGAAGTGTGTTGAGAACGTGGACCGTGTCAGTGTATAGGAAGTGAAGGAAAAAGGGAATAATAAGGGAGTGAGCGGACACCTCAGATGGTGTTCTTCGATAGGTTGAAGTTGCGCATGGCCTGAACTTAACTTCAACGGTATCGGCAGTGTTAACATTATGCTGGCCTCTGTGAATTCACCCGCATACTTGACAGACAACCCCTGCAGCATGGTGCCTGCCCTTGCTAACAGAGTCAATACCTGATAGGCCACGGTCTTTTATATCTATTCTATTGCTGTCATTCTGGGCAGATATGATACATTAGCCTATTTTTTATTATTATTGGGCGAATAAGGGTAGAAGTTGGCCGACATTGTCCACCATGGTTTCTGTTTCAGGATAGTACCACCACATGCAAGCACGTACTGACAGCACGGTCTCGTTCCTCTACCTTGAGGCGTTTCTCATATTAACCTCCTGTGGCATCCAAACATCCCAGGAAGGTGAAAGTTTAGATCCGCATTACTTGGAGATCACGGTTTGGCTTGTGTCATCATTATAATGGCACAGTATCCTTAACAAGCCGTTGACGCTTCAACACACAGCGCACAGTGCAAATGCAGTCCCTTTTGTTATCTCTTCTTCGCCATCTCACGCTGGATAAGCAACTCGCATCACCTTCGTCCCCATCGATCGGGCATCAATCTATATAGAGTCACTCGTTTGCAAGCATGGTAATGGAGCTGCTGGACATGGGCTAGAGCTTTGAATATTTAATTTTGATCTTGGAATAGGAGGAGTCAACAATGAAGATCATCGACGGTTCTTATGTGCTGCAGCAGGTCAACCAGGTTCAAGTTTGGGAACCTTCTTCACCTGTCCTCCGCTATGTGTGTGCCATCATCGCCTCCGTTCATTTTTAGATAACATTCGACAACGTGAGAAGCTGCCTTTCCGGTTCTGTGAATCGTTCGTTTGTCGAATTGCGTATGGTGACTGCTTCTTTGACAGATAGTCAATGTGTCCTTTTCGCCTCGGACAATATCAGCAGTTCTCCAAGGGTCCCACTAACCTACTGTGACAACTCCTTCAACCCTGCCTGCACTGCTGCCTGCATGGCTTGCTGCACCGTCTCGTCCCGGTGCCTCCTCAACACCCATGTCTCCATCGTCATTACGCAATCTTTGCGTGCCTTCGTTCCATCCTGTACGTCGGTGTGGCTGTCATCACGCGCCCGCGGCATTCGCTGCACACCCCTCAAATATGTTTTTGATGAAAGTGACGGGGAGGTGCGTGAGACGTCATACATGAGCGAGATTCATTTGCATCGAGTACACCGAGAGAACCACCCGCCAACCCAAGCACAAGAAGGGTGGTTCAAGGTCTTTGCATCGGAGAGCGGAGTTCAAACACATCCGCGCCTTTCTCCTCTCCTCCATCACTCCCATCCTCATATCATCGTTCCCACAGCCACTTTCTCTTTCGTATCCGTTGGATGCTTTTATAAACCTCGCTATAATGCATTCTTTGTCTTCCTAATACCTATAACACGCTTATCTAAAAGCAGTTGAACTACTGTAATCGCGCGTTCATAGTCAAAGAAGCCCCTGTCCCCCAAATAACATTAAGCGCCTGACGTAATCTCTTCCCGCGTGTCGTGCCAAAGGGAGTGTTAGGTGCCAAGGGTCGCCGTCCGAGTTCTAAGGGGAATTTGAAGCAAGAATAGACAAAATAGAGGCATATGTAGATATTGGAAAAAGATAGATTACAGTTATGACTATAGCTGGGTACTATAATTAGTAATAGAAATGGAATAAAATACAAAGCTTCACAAAATTACATAAAGTGTGAAATCTAAATGAACATAGACAGAAGTACACATCAAGTGAGATCTGTTGTAAGGGAGACGAGCTCCCTGCACTGCGATTCTAATATTAGACAGATAAGATATACCCTTTTCGTTTTGCCTCCGCTTTCTTCACACACGCATGTCAGCGTCGACTTCCCTTCTCCTTTGTATGCCTCTCCGATGTTCCTCTTTCTTGATTCCTTTATGTTCATTTTCCTTCTTTCTCGATGATTTCTCATAAACTTACAAAGCCCCAACAAGTATCTGACAAACTCGTATGTTCTGTCCTTCTTATTCCGTTATCTTTGACTCCTTTGTAGACTTTATGTTCCATATTCTCCGTCTGTTTCCTGTTTTGGCTCATTCCAGCTCTATAAAACCATGTATGTTTAATTTCTAAATATCATTGACTTGTTTTCCTCTACATCTAGTGTGATTTCAAGACTCTCGCTTAAAAGCTCTACTCCCGATTCTTTAATCACTGCTTATCTATTCTTATCCTCGAGTTCGCAGTCTTGCGTTCCACGCAGACACGGTCAACACTTACACTGTATTAGACGTTCTAACTCGGAAAAACATTGGAGTTGAACTAGACCAAGTGCGGGGATTAGGACTGCTTCTGGAGTTGATCTGTTGCTCGTATTCCTGAAATCTTCGAGTATATTGAAGCACACATGAAGGATTTTGTTTGACATCAGCTAGGAAATGCGCATCATGATGCTTCTTTTGAGATTCCATGGCATCTGCCAAGTAACGAAGCAATGCGACCGAGTCATCAATATTTTCATCAAATGTCCTTCTTAACTCTGAATACTCCTCATCTTCCCTTTCCAAAGTGTCCTCACCCTCATCGTCATGGATATCTTCATCAAAAATAAACCCATCACTTTCCGGTGTCCTAGAATTATCAATAATGACGGGTTCAGGATTATTAGCCTCCATTTCAAGCGGTTTTAGGGCCGGATGTTGCCAGAAAGGTGTTATTCGTTGTCTTTTTCCCACTTGAAAAAATTGCAGAGAAACCAGATGAACTAGGTGGATCAGATGCTTGCAAATGAGAAACCTATCCATATTACTAGCAGAATTGGGTACCCCATTCTGGGTCTCTTCACCATGGAACAACCACTGGGCCAATCAGGCCAATTTTACTATGGATGGGTAAGTTTTGGGAAAAGCAAGGGGACCAGGGCCTGGTATATTTGACAGTCTAATGAAAAACATTATATCAGACCGGGACCCACTCTTCACAGCTGACATTTGGACTGCCCTCCACAAGCTCACGGGGGTCAAGCTCAAGATGTCCACCTCCTTCCACCCTCAGACAGATGGTGGGAGCAAACAAACAAACAAGACAATCAACCAGGTGATCCGTTACCATGTAGACATCAACCAAAAGGGCTGGCTGTCCAAGCTACCCCGCATCCGCTTTGCCATCATGAATACAGTGAACACCTCAACAGGGTTTTTGCCTTTCCAATTGAAGGCGGGTCGATCACCATGGATCATACCTCCCAGGGTGGATGTGCCAGCCACACCATCAGATGCAGAGACTACAGCCCGGGAGATCATCGAGTGCCTCCAACTTGATGTCATGGAGGCACAGAACAATTTGCTAGCTGCCAAGATCAGGTAGGGATACCATGCGAATGAGCACCATGGCCCAGACAATGTATACCAGGAGGGTGACCTTGTTATGCTCTCCACAACCCATCACCATAGGAACTACACAAGGAAGGGGAAGAAGCGGGTAGCCAAGCTCATGCCTCGGAACAACAGGCCATATACTGTCATCAAGGCATTCCCTGAGAAATCTATGTATACCCTACACCTACCCCACAGCCCCATGACCTTCCCGGGCTTTCATGCGAGCTTACTCAAGAGATTCATACCTAATGACTCTAAGCTCTTCCCTGGATGAGAGTTCAGCCACCCCCACCGATCCTCACCCCCAAGGAACCGAGGAAAACATAATTGATATGATCATCGATGCCTGGAGAAGAGGGAGAGCTAACAGTACCTCGTGTGATGGATTGGTTATGGGAATGACCATGATGAGTGGTTGTCTGGGAAGGAGGTAGAGGACATAGAAGCCCTGAACGCCTGGGAGAGAGAGAACAGCACAGAGGTTTAGGCACAGGACATTTTTCTGAGAGGGGAGGGGTGTAATCCTGGCAGATATTGATCTGCGTGTTGCATAAGCCTGCTATGTTTCCATGGTCAGCACCCAGTCCCTGTAGTGAACGCTTTGCGTTTGGGGGAACATAGGCAATCTTTGTGGCTCGAGCGCTGCATCGCCTTCACCTATGGCAGGAATCGTATGCCGTAAGCCGCGGAAGAAGGAGGAGGAGATGGATGCAGTAGGCAACAGGAAGATAATTATGGGCGTCTTGGCACGACGTGGGTTGACTGATCATACTGTCTGGATGTTGAAAGACTGACTAGTGTGCCATTAGTTACTTGCTGATATGGACTTGTCGAATGTGAATTTTGCTTTCACTGGCAGTGCTGTCCGGTTCAATGATTGATCTACTGCAAGTACCTTTTCGTTTAGACAGTACTTCGCCTGTGCTTACTGCATTCCGGTGTATAGGGATACGATTCAAATTGCAGCCATAGGATGTCCAAGTAAGACCACATACGGATGCTCATTTTAGTTTTGTCTCTCCCATATTTGATATTTCCTAAATGATCCACTTCGTGTCCTGTTTTGTTGTATATACTCTTACTGCCGCTTTATCTTTATGTAAGAAATAAAGCATCATCAGTAAACCATTAAGTACAACATTAAAATGAGAAGGAAAGGTTACTTAAGATCTATCATACTGACATGAAGCATATTCCTATCTCTGAAGTGTTTCAACAGACGTAATGCTGCAAAGGTGATTTAGCGTCTCGCTTCGGAAGTCACTCAGTGAAAATCTACCACAAAACCAGCTTCTTTCTAAGATATTGATTTGTCGACAAATTGCCCTAAAAGATGTGCCGAATCCTGATTTTTGGTCCAGTAAAGTCACAGATAACGCACCAATTACTCACAGCAAAGATGCAAGCGAAGTCTTAGGATTGTCCTCTGCAAAAGATTCAATAAATACTAATTTCTTTTCGCTTTTATATCATGTCAAAAGAACCTGAGAAATTTCGGATCTGTCTAGGCTTTTCCAGCTGTAAAATCCATGTCATAATCACGTGGAAGGCAGCATAACTCGGGGATAAAAATAGCGAACAATGCTGAGTACTTCATGGTTTTGCCAGGTTGCAAGTTCGCCAATAAAGTGGTATTTGACTGATCGGAAATGATTCATAAAAAAATTGGATTGGGTAACCGACAAAATAATGTACAATTTTCGATTTCCATGGGACATTTTGTGGGGACCAAACCAAGGTTCTATGGCGAGGAAAAAGTCAACCAAAATCAATGCAATTCCTGGGTATTTCAGGTGCATTTACTGTTTCCAAAAGGCACAATACAGCTCGAAATTTCCTAGACTTTGCCACATTCATAAAGCGGGACATAATTTCATCGCCATAACCTTTTTCCTACAATTTAGCGGGACCTAAATATCTATCTGCCCCTGGTGTGAGTTATGTAACTCCCCCAGGCTATAGAGTGAAAGTACTGCTGGGAATGATATTGTTCTAGTGATATTGAGAAGGGCAACAAAAGGCATGATAAAATTGCAGCTGCTATGTAGCGCAGCTATACCAGAATTACATGGAGAAGGTAGTTACATTTATATTATAACTAGGTATCTTCCAATGTACAGTTTAATTCGCTTTTAAGCCAAGCACGGCATACCCCCGGATGTGTAAATGCTGGATAAGTAGCAACCATATCTCCTTTGGAAAGGAGATGGCCAACCACTACAAACCCATTATCTGACATCTCCTCTTCCTCTTTTTCTGCAGTCTGAATGGCCAGTGTGCAGCACTGTGGGGGCAACTTCAGTCACATGCCTAAGTATAACTCCGAAAATACAATTTTTATCTGAAGTACTGCGTAGAAATTATAAAGACTGAAGACACTTGTTGTGGAGCCTTAAATGAAGAAATTTAAAATGAAGAAAAAAGCGCTTGGAAAGCCGTTGCTGGGACCTGCTGCTGATCGTTGGTAATAGGAGCTTTAAGTTTGCCGGGGATGAGGTGCCGACGCCTCAACCAAATATTAGAGAGGAAAGCAAAGCAGAGGGTATAGGAGTCGTAGGTACTGGTTGGGAAAGAAATTGTGGGATGGTCTGCAACCATGGAAGGCATACATAGGAGCGGAAGAGAGGAAGTGCTTGCCGGAGAGGATGAAGACACTTTGATGTACATGTGTGTTCTCGCAGATCGGTGTTACCGAGAAATGAGGATAGAATAAACATCGTACGCAAAGACGTCGTGAGCGTCAATCATGGAAGCCAGGGCTTTAAGTCCAGACAATGAGCCCAGGATGCTACATTGTCGCACCACAATTTATTCAATCGTGACACCACCGGTACTCAGCTCCGTCTGAGACCAGTCGGGGACCAACTCACCACCACCACCACTTGGAGCGTTGATATGTCTTTGCTATTTCATTCCGATAGGCCCGCTGTCTTCTATTCTCTGCGCACTGTCCTATTTCACGTCGAAACAGAACACCTTCCGTATACCCCTGCGGTTAATGCGTCAGAGGTTGTCTCTCTACTCACTCTAACGTCGTTCAGTCTATGGAAATAGCTATCTGAGTATGGGTCAGAGTGAGCTAGGTTAGACGGGTTTTTTTTTTCTCGTCGTAAAAAAGATGTTAGTTTGCCTCCTTTTGTATTGTCTCTTCCTGATCCATAATTATTCCCATGTCAGACTCTCAATCATCGAATCCGATGGAGAAACGTGGCGCGCACCAATGATTAATCCTTTGGGTTAGAGGGCTAGGACAGCCGATCCTTCCACGTCAGTATCAACCAACTCTTCCATTGCATTGTCAACCAGAGGTAACCCTGTCCTATAGAATGGCGCGGCTGTCCTTTACCTGATGGACAACTTTTGAAATGCGTCGAACCCTTAGACTCGGCTTCTATCCGCTCCGTTTTTTGCCTGTTTTGGCTTCACTACGACATCGTAACATATTTCAAGATCTGCCACTGTCATTCTATTTTCGCTAACGTCATGTGAGATAGCTTGCGAAACCGAAGACTGCCGGTTGACAGGTATTATCCACGGTGTCACCGGGCCTTATGCCCCTTTTCGGCGACTTTTGCATCAGGAAAGTTGACCCAGAATCCGCTTTAGCGCTTGTGCTAGGAGCGATAGGCGGTGGTATATAGTCTATATACCGACTCCTAGCTTCGATTAGCGAATCCGCCATTACCTAGTGCTACCTAGTACTACCTAGCACTACGGAGAGTTTAGCACACGTGGCACGTTTTACTGATGTGGGGTTTCGAACTGGTTGTCAAGGGGGAACTCGAACATGGAGTGAACATGACAGGAGGCTCAGGCCCAGTGAGAACTCGCAATGGGCCCATCTGAACCCATCTGAGCTGATCTGAGGATCAGCGAATCGGGCTGATGCTCAGATGAGGTCAGGTCTGCTCCGATGAGCTCAGAAATTTAAAAAAAATTTACATAATTTTTATGGACTGATCTGAGCCCATCTGTGGAGATATGAGTTTGACAATTTCCTCTGTTCTCATCTGTTCTCATCTGAGCTTCCCTGACTGCAATATATTTGGTTCAGAAATTTTATTATCATAATTATCTATGCATATCTAGGATACAATCTCGCTCTCCAGTCCTGCTATCATAAGCCAAACGAATCTCATAAAAAAAGGGGGCTGCACTGGTGCCGCAGCAGTCGAGAACTCAGGGGAGAGGTAAGCTGGAGGACCCGGGCCCAACGTGATATTGAGAGCAGAGGCAGCGAGGTTCTTCATAAAATAAATGGTACCATGGCACATGTCTAGAAAAGAAGTTAAGAAGTATCCTAATCGAAAGCTGATTTACCACTCACCAAGACCTGCATCAACCCAGCCATCACCGAGGATGTCAGAGACACTGTAAAAGCTCTGACAGGACAAGACTCATAAATACAAGGATAGGCAAGCTAAGTGAAACTTACAGGTGGTTCAAAGACCTTCCTGGAGTTGGTTCCAGTCCGGAGGAGGAGAAGGAGGAGGCTGGTCTGGGATGTTTCATCAAGAGTTAATAAGTCGGAGTCCTGAGTAGGTGCTTGAACTTGTCATGCGAAGAAGTAATGTGAGGTTTGCAACATTGACAATGCAACTTCCAAAGGACGTCGTCATGTACACTTTTCTGATTCATTGAATGGTTGATCTCATAGCCATGTGTACATGTGTGAATTTTGCTTATTAAATTTCGAGTTACGTATAACTCATTCAGATGAACTCAGCTTTAAATATCCTTGCTATGCCATTTTCCGCTCAGCTCAGATGGCTCAGGTGGGTCCATTGCGAGTTCTCACAGGGCGCTTAACAGCATCAGATGTCACAGAATTATTTCAAAACATGCACATGTGCTCACAAAGTATGCACGGTTTGAATGCATGCTAAGCTGCTAACAATAGTCTTCAGGCATCATTTTGCTTGCATGTCGGCTCGGGCCAGTTCAGCACAGATTTCAATTGTTTGATAACACCAATTTCAGCTACGACCAGATGTGATCAGATTTGTGCATTGTGAGTTCTCACTGGGGCTCAGGATTGAAAGATAGTTGTTGAGATGAATGCTGAATCTAACTTCAATGATATGTAGGAATTTCTGCTTATGTAAATTCTTATGTCAGCAAATGGTGGTTTTAACTTGTATATATAGTTATATGGGAGGTTATTTTTTGTGCATTCCAGACACCATATTTTTGACATCAGTTGCACAAAATGTAAACTTTTGGAACATTGATTCTTGAGTAGAAAAGTTTCTTGAGTGTGTTTGAGAAAACATTTCATGCTGGGGGTTTTATTACACAGGACCGCCCATATACATACGAATTTCCTCAAGGGCGGCTGAGGATGTGTCTGCAGGATACAATCACACAAAATCAGCACTCTTTATGTATGCATAGCATTACTCAACTCAATATATTTATTGAAGAATCAATTCCGATATATTTTCGAGTGGCTGCGTCGGTTCAGTTCAGGTATGAAGGACACACAAATTGAATAATGAGAGGGGAGATGATATTTCCCAAGGAAAGTACATAATTTTTATGAATATTTAGAATCAGACGATCAGGAGATTGTGAAATCAGAATGGAACCAAAATGAAATGAAACATTGCGAACAAGAATCCACATAATTGAAAACATACATGATTATATGAAAGAGTCCGTGCCAAGTGGCAGTTCCCTGTCTCTCGTCAATCGCGCCAGCGATTCTGTCAAACGTCATCATCACTACCAGGAGAAGTGACATCGACCGTTCCAGCTAACTAGCAAAAAGAAATGTAATGACATAACCTGGGGAAAACCAGAAGAAAACTCAGGAAACGCACACCCACTACGCTAACAATCAACCTCTACTAGGTCTCAATCCAATCTCGTCTAATCTATATCTGTCCATACTCAAATGCCATCGCAAATACCCATGAATAAATGTATCCCAAACGGCCCTCGCCTTCTCATTCTCTGTCAGCGCCTTCCTAATATCATTAATCAACTCCAGCTGTCTTTTGTACTCTCTCCGAATTTCTTCCACAGGGGTGGTGCCTTTCATTCTTGCGCAGTTCATTATGTATGTGTTTTCCTCGCTTCCCACAACTGACTCTTTATAAAAAGAAAGAATATCATTAACAGTGTCGATAACTTCGACAACATCCGGTGCCGTCGGAATAAGTAGTTTGAGGTGGGTTTCTTCTGGGAAATGATATTCAGGCCAAAGGAACGCCCAATATGCTTCCGAGTTACCTACAGAGATTAACTTTAGAATTCCATTAAAAAAGCTGATACATACCAGTCTTTATTCGAAGGTACCGAGGGAATCTTGCAGATGATACCAAGGCTGTTATCCCTTTTGGGTATTTCCCTTCAATAATCCAGCCCATAAGTGTGTCTACCGTGGACTTCACTATTGCTGCGCAACCATATGGTCCAAAGTACTTTGGTGACTCCAAGGTAAAATGCTTCACGAATCGTTCCATATTTGGGTGCTGGTACTTTTCAGTCTGAAGAACACCCATGCCAAGTTTCCTAGGAAGTGTCTCGAGGTCTGGAAGGATTTCTTCAGGCATTCGGTGAACTGTGTCGTCAATGGAGAGGAATAGCGTGGTATATATTGAGATGAAGGCTTTTACCTCGAGGCTGTGGTGGCGGTATGTAAAGTCCGTTGAAGCGCAAGCTAGTGGGACCATTTGTCGAAGAGTTTTGATATAATATTCATCTACCTTCTCTTCTTCCTTGTACCTCATTAAATACGCATAAACAGTGGCTTCGAGTTTTTCATTTGGCGGATATGGCGGGAGAGTGAGATCATAATTTGCGGCTTGGAGGAATTCACGTATTGCATGCCCGTCAAAGGGGATGTTCCCGGCCTTTGGAGGAGTCCATGGGGTAATTGAAGTTATGAGTGTTGAATTTTCTTTTAGATCTTTCGTTTCGTCAACGGATTCTGTGCTACTACTATGGGATAGCATCTTGTGCAGTACAGACATCCTAAGGGAATAGACAGAGGGATATAGTCAGGGCTGGAACAACAAAATGCGTCATTTAGAGGAGAGTCTAAGTTTGTCCCCAAAACCCTGGATTATGCTGAATCATTAAGTATAAATTATTAATTTGCATAAACATAACTCTGATTATGCACAATGAACTTCCTATCTACTATTCACTAACTAGTGACTGGAACTAAATAGGGAAAATAAGAACTCATAAAGTTAGCCTAAAGCGGAGAACCTTGAACATAGAGAAATTGTATGGGATTACAGTCCAAGGAGCGGAAACCCTTGCACTTTACATCGGTTATCATGTATAAGAATTTAACCGAGTTCAACACCTTACATCGGTTATCATTGATAAAACATTCATTGAGTTTACGTTTGAATGGCCGCCAGCATAGTGGCCTTTCTTGTCTTCTCCTGTCCATCCGCTCTTTCGGAGCTTAAGGGTTTAACCTTCTTTTTCTCCACGCTACCGAACTTGTCAGCCTAATTGCGTTTCCGCTTCTTAAGAATGGCCACAAGCTCAAACGCCTTGCGCTTGTCGGTCGGATAATGGTGAACGTTATCCGCAGTGTTGTATGTCACCAATACGAGCGGATAGGGCCATTGAAGGATGAACAGCAATGCTTCCTAAACACCGCAGCTCACCATTCAACTAGACAAGCAACCTGAACCTTCACATTATTGTAAGTGGCGGCCCTCATTAATTTCATCCTTTATCGAACAACTGAAGAACCAGTCGAATGCAGATCACGCCATGGGTCTACCCATCAATATAAAAAAAGGAAACTAAGAGTACGCACAGAATGCTAACTCTAGGGCATTATGAGCGCTAGTGAAAATTTTCATATGTTTTATGAAGCTTCATGTAAATAAGGAGGATAGAATGATAATCTGGATCCAAGATAATCACGTATCTGGGATGCTCATCAAGTTGAGGCATAGATTTCTACTCCGTATATTCCTCATTGTTGGATCAGAGGGCTCAGCTTGCGGTGCTTAGGTAATGAATTCAAGGAAACTCGTCGGTTACCCCGCGCCTATTTTGCATGGAAACTTCCTGCTTCTTACGAATAAATGGTTTACATCTTCCTACCGCAGCCTTTCACCCACAATATTAATATCGATCCCACCGTTGTCAACTGTCATGCAACCTGTATCGCGAACTTTGCATCAGTCCACATGCTGACACATGGAGATTTAAAAAGAAAGAATAAAGCAAGAATTGGACATGAAATGAGCGGAATTATGGTAAGCGCTGGTTCCGGAAGCAAAGGAAGGTTACCCCGATAATTATAAAGCTTATTAAGGCCAGCACGGCTAGGACGCATAAAAGAATCAGCTTATATGGCCAAAAGAATGAAACACTTTCCAAAAGGAGAGATTCTCATTTGTCAACCGTAGCGCAAACGAGATAACCCAGCCCGAACCATGGTTACAGCCAACACCGGGGATGGTAGAGTTAATAGATGGGAGGAAACTGAGAGCATAAAGCATCGACAGGAATCAACTATACTTTATCGTGTAAAACAGATGTACCAGCTTTCGAAAAAAGTTCCGGAGCCGACGCAGTTGTATATCCTAGAATACATCCTCAAACATATAACAGAGATTGGCGCAAGCGAGTTACAGTTGCAGATACCTTTGCTTTACGGGCTAAAGGAAAGACGGTGGAGAGTATACCCCTGTCTCCTCCAAACTATTTCCCTGTTGACAGGGTCCACTGGGATCCATATTTAGCCTCTGATATCAACAGCCCCGCGGTACAGTTACCGATTCAAAAGGATGCTAAGATAAACAAGGAGAATGTCGCGAAAATCGAAAATAGAATATATTTCCTGATAAACCATTATGAGGTTGCCAGACTTTGGGCACTTTATCATGCTTTATCAGACTTATGGAGTCTATAATTTTTATAATGTCTGGCTTCCTGATAGTGCCTGACAATGAGCTACAGCGGGTACTGAGTTATTTCACTGCTTCTCTCTGTTAAGTGTCTAGGGCCAACAGTGGCTCCCTCTACAACGGATGAGGATGGGGAATCCAGCGTCATGAAGCGGGAAGGGGCGCGTGTGGGCGCTTTGCCGACACAACAGTTGACAAACAGACAACGCAGACGGGCTGCTCTCTGCTAAGAGATGTCCAAAGCTAGGAGGAGTAAATACATATGATTCAAAATGAGGGTCCGGTACAGTAAATATGTGAGTACGTGCCGTATTGACCCCTGTTAGCAGTATGATGACCGGCGCTAGACCGAGTGCGAGTGCGTTGCAATCCCAGTGCCAAGGCTCGAGGAGGAGTGTGGGACCTATTGGACAAAGTGACAGCAAGGTCCCTAACGAAATTGAGGCATGGTTCTCCCAATATAATCGTTGTAAGAATATTTATCCCATACAGATTTTATTTGCTTATTCTTTTACTTGCTATTGTAATGGCTAGAGTTTCCATCAACTCTCAGTCCTCTGAAGCACATTTAATTCTATTTCAACGGATATTTGGGATAGCTGAAGCGGATACAGGTAAATAAGCGCAGATCTGACACATCCACGGAGAGCGCCTTAACACAATAATTGTGCATGGCCACATAACAAGATATTTTACAAGTTATCTTATTTATTGACAACCTTACTTATTTGTTATATAACTCTTTAATATTTTATCGATTTTTCCATTGAATTCTGATACCTCTGATGGAGCTGGGAAAGGCATCATATTATCATACATTAATTTTGAACCGTTTCCGACCATACTTGACTAGCAAGTGTCCTTAGAGTATTCTATTGAATTTTAGATAACTCTAGGTAGAGCTTCGGAACGTTCGATCTATATGAACCTTGCCTGATTTTTAGATGTCCCCAGAATATTTCATTGAATTTCCGCTACCTCTGGTGGAGCATGGGGACATCCTCAATCTATCATGGGACCATGTTTAATTGTAGCATTTCATAGTCATTCTCATAGTAATATATTGAAGTTATTTATAGCACCACTATACTGGCCAGCGACCCTAGAGTATCTATTGAATTTTCAATACCTCGAGCTGGAGCTTGAGGACCACCTCGATCTACCTTTTGGCCATTTTGAGCTTTAGAGTTTTTGAGCATACATCCACATCATAAAGATGAATTTGAGCTATTTACAATGCCAATTGGCTAGCAGAGGACTCTAGAATATTCTACTGAAATTTGTATACCTCCGGGATGGCCTCCGGAATATTTTATCAGATTTCTTGTACCAGAGACCACGAGTATAACTTTAACAATTACTATTAGTATATACTCAATTTACGTCCTTATCTACAAGTGCAAACATTTATTCTATGTTCTATACCCTTAATATGCTACGGCAATGCTCTATAGGGAGGAGTCCGGGGTCTGTTCACTCGCGATGTTTAGTTTCGGTCACAACTGGCTGGGATCTGTCAGGATCTATCAGATCGCCAGTGCCGATGTGCCGAATGGTACCAATCGACTGTGAACTCTATCTACAGTACACTTGCTCATAATGCATATCATCGGGACGGCCCCTTTACCCCCCGAGAATTATGCCGAACCGTGGGAAGAGCAGAACTCCGGAGATGATCAGTTTGCCCTTGTCCCTGCGAACCAATTGGTTAACACCTCGGCACAAGCGCCTTTTGGCCATGGAACCGAATCTGTGATGCCGAGACCGGAATCTAAATCGAGAACTATATGAGCGGAAGAAGACATCGGGACTTGAAGGTTTCCTCACTGTCGTGTCAAGACTGGTTCACTTTACATAAACAGCTGGATTACCAACGGAATCTTCTCTAATTCTTCAGGGGCTTCTGTGCCAGTAGCGGCTATGAGGTATATCACAAAGACCGAAAACTTGTGCAGTGGTCAAGGATGCCATGAACGCGAGATTTCAAACTCCCGATGTGGAAAAAACACGTCAGATACCGATCTATGCAGAGCTGCCAAACCTTATTCATATCGCGGCCAAAGAAGAAGCCCACCAATACGAGAACATTGACATTGAATTCAGCGACCCGATAGAAGCGGCATGTATAGGTATAAAGCGTGGAGCCTCGCGTTAATGCCCCAACCACATGCTTTCTACTATGTTCTTCACGATATTTCATCTTGTACTAATCCTTTCGAGTGCGTTTGCATTTCGATTGTTCTGGGGTGAGAGCACACCAAAAGGTTTGTTGCTTCGTCAACTTCAGTTGAATTTTCGTTATAACAACGCGTACTAGGCACACGGCTTCCACCCGGCCCAAAGGGAAAATTAATAATTGGAAACATTTTGGATTTGCCAATGTCCAGAGAATGGGAAAAATATTCCGAATGGGCAAAGGAATACGGTACTTATGACTATAAGGGAAGTCTCGGAGTCCTAGATTGACTGCCCATTTAGGTGAACTGGTGTATTTGAAGGTCTTCGGTAGAGGAATACTCTTTGTGAATTCTCGTAGACTTTCCTATGAGATATCTGACAAACGGGCAACCAATTACAGCGATAGACCGACGTCTGTGATGCTGAATGAGCTGTAGGTGCATTCACTGCATAATCGGTATTACATTCTGGACTCACGACTCGCCCGGATATTCAGGGCTGGAATGGAGCATTGGGTCCTTCTCTTCTTCCAATACACAGAGAAGTTTATTCTTTACCGGCGACAACTGTCAGAATGGTTCAGTCCAAAAGCATGTGAGGCATACAAGCCGGCCCAGCTGCAGTGTGCACGGTCTGTCTACTTTCAGTCACCAAAACAACTATCAGTTTTTCCCTAAAAAGTAACCCGCAGTACGCTCTTGTACGGTATTTTCTGTGAACCTAAGGAATATTCTACCCATTTTAAACACTTCGCTGGGAGTGTTGTTATGCAGGTTAGTCTGATTTTAGCATATACTTAGCTTTTAACTGATTTAAAAAAAAAAACTAATCAGACTACATACGGAATTCGACCAAAGTCAAAGGAAGATCCTTACCTCGAGGTCGCTGAACGACTGATACTCGCAATAGCAGAGGCCTCCGCTCCTGGAGCATTTTTTGTGGATGTCCTGCCTTTTCGTAAGTTCAGGACTTTCTCACTAACGTTTATCGTCCCATTTATCCTCATTCAGTTAGCTATTTTCCCGCGTGGGTCCCAGGTACTGGGTTTCAGCGAAAAGCGCGAGTATGGAGGCAATATGCAAATGATCTTTTAGAGGCTCCCTATCGCACAATAAAGGATACAATGGTATGTGGGATAGTACGTCGATTGTTTCTTTTATTTTAAGACATTTGACTTCACTAGGCTACCGGCACAGCAGAGCAATGTTATGTTAAGTCTTCTTTAGAGAATGCTACTCTTGATAAAGGAGAGGTAAATCAACAGGACGAAGAAATTATCAAGCAAACCGCGGCTGTGTTATTTTTGGGAGGTACGGATACTGTATGTTCTCCTATTGGCATTCCGCGAAATATTCCTTACATGGTAAATATTTCAGGTAGCTGGTGCATTGAGAATATTCTTGCTAGCAATGGCATTGAACCCCTCCGTTCAACGCAAGGCTCAACAAGAGCTGGATGCAGTGCTAGGAGGAAGTCGTCTTCCGGAATTTGACGACAGAAGCCAGCTGCCATATGTTGCAGCACTCTGCAAAGAAATCATCCGATGGCACCCGGTTGGCCCTGCTGGGTTTCCTCATGCAACGGCGAAGGATGACGTTATCGAGGGCTACTTTATTCCAAGAGGAACTCTTGTGTTCGGAAATGCTTGGTAAGGATTATTCCCAACCTATAGACCCTATACTGACTCAGGACAGGCATATGCTTCATAACGAAGATGATTTTGGATTAAACCCCGACATTTTCAGTCCTGAAAGATTCCTTCAATCTGGGGCTAGAGACCCGTCTGCTACAGGAAGCTTTGGATTCGGTCGGAGGCAAGTACTCAGATAGGTGACTAAACAATGAAAAAATCGCCTAACCTCTTTTTCATTTTAGAATATGCCCGGGTAGATTTCTCGCCGATAATTCTCTGTTCATCGTGACCGCCTCATTTCTCCAAGTCTTTGAGGTTTTACCACCAAGGGATGCCTCTGGCAGAGAATTATCGGTAAAATATACAATGGGTTCTGGAATCCTGTCGTATGTGCCTTCAAACGCCAATAGTGATTGTTTGACTCACTATTGATATTCTTCCGGTATCAACAGAACTGTAGAGGACTTCGACTGCACAATTAGGCCTCGGTCTGAGACAGCACAAGCACTCGTCTTAGAAGGCATTTCCACACATCATTAAAGCTAGAGAAAACATTTTCATCCTTTAAGGATGGAGATTAAGAGTGATACTATGACTCTGCAGGAAGCTGCGCATGCTAATGAAAATCGGGCCAACTCCGGTAATTCTGCGCATATATGTTATTGCTCTCAAGAATAGATAATAAATAAATAATTTTCGAATCTATAGGCGCCCATTTTTCATACATTTCCCGCAAAATGTAGGGGTACGCCGGGTGCCTAATCGGCGATGCGCGCTTACTCGGCGCAAAAAAAAAAAAATTGAGCGGAAAACTTTACACTGCGCAGGGCGTCTAATCGGCGATGCGCTCCTATTTGGCACAAAACGTAATGTTTTTCCACCAAATTTTTTTTTGCGCTGAGTAAGCGCGCATCGCCGATTAGACGCCCGGCGCAGTATAATGTTTTTCCACCATTTTTTTTTTTGCGCCGAGTAAGCGCACATTGCCGATTAGGCGCCTGGTGCACCTCCTACATTTTGTGGAAAATGTATGAAAAATGGGTGCCTAACTCACTTTGCGCCAGGCGCTAACTTAGGCGCACATCGCCACGCGGCGCGAGGCGGGTACCCACCTCACATAATAATAGGGTTAGGCCGTGACAGTATGTCACTCTGTGTGACACACCGTGAACACCCAGCTGGGTGTTCACGGCCACGCAGGCCCAGCTGAATGTCCACGGCCGTAAACCTTCAGTGGGTATTTACGGCCGTGGATATCCAGCTGGGCCTCCACGGTCGTGAACACCCAGCTGGGCCTGCTTGTAGTTCACGGATGTTTACCATGCAGGCCCAGCTGAATATCCACGGCCGTAAACATCCAGCTGGATGTTTACAGTTGCGCAGGCCCAGCTGAATATCCACGGCCATAAATACCCAGCTGGGTGCCATAAATACCCAGCTGGGTGTTTATGGCCACGCTGGCCCAGCTGGATGTTTACAGTTGCGCAGGCCCAGCTGAATATCCACGGCCATAAATACCCAGCTGGGTG